>WBZZ01002095.1:0-17500 GCA_019918135.1 Paulinella micropora
CCCTCCCCGGCCTAGCGCCGTCCTCGGCCAGGCGGGCGCTGGGCCGCTGGTCAGCGTGCCGGGGCCGGGGCCGGGGGAGGGAGGGCCTACAGGGCACTGCAGAGCATGCCCACCACCAGCACGTTGCCTACGAAGGCGCACCACGACAGGAGCGAGTAGTGCGCCAGGGCCTCTCTCCACACCGGGAGGACCTTTTCGCTGCAAGGGTGCATGCAGTCGTAGGACGGCCAACAGGTGTAGCAGTGATAGCCCGCCGCCTCGTCGTCGCTGCACATGAAACCGGGCAGGGCCCACAATATTAACAGTCCGCAGACCACCGTCCAGTACCACCAGACGGGACCCCAGAACGCCGCGTGCACCCACCGCAGTTCCTGCTCGGTATTGGTAGTATAAAAAACCAGCAGACTGACGGTCTGCACGAAGGCACAGCCGCTCAGGACCATGGAAGCGCAGCCCGGGGTGCAGAGGCCCTGCGTTCGCGACGAGTGGCTGGGGTCGGGGGTGCTCCACGCGACCAGCAAGGCAGAGGCAAACAGCAGGGCCCCGAAGACACCTGCTAAGATGACACAGGCCTGGCTAGCCGGGCTAGGGCTAGCCAGGACTTGGTACACCACCACTGGTGCCAACGTCGAGGACAGTGCCCAACGCAGCGCACGCAGGACATTGGGCTCCCAGACGAGCTCGGCCGGTACCCCCAGCACCGGCGCCCGCCGCGTCGTCGTCGCTTTGTTCTCCTTGGGTTCGTCGGTCCCAAACGCGCTGAAGCCCTCACGAGCGGCTCCCTTGGCCAGGCAGCACCCCAGGGTACACACTAAGTGCAGCCCAATCAGAATGATTTCTAGCAGCACGAGGGCCTGCGTAGTCTTGACGAAGGCTTGGCCAGGAAAGGCGTCCGCGAGGTCCACGAACGCCAGCTTGGCAAACCAGCCGTACACACAGGCCTCCACCAGCGAGAAAGCACGCATGAAATATTCGCCCGTCCGGCGGGCCATATCTTTCTGGCAATCGGTACAGTAGTCCTGCATGGAAGCGGCTAAGCGTAGGGGCACTGGATTAGCCCCGGGCTCGGTGGTGTTGCTCTTTGACTAGGTACCTCCGGCCGCGGCTGGCGTGGCCCAGGCGGTCGAACGCGGGAAGGGGAGGGGAGGCACGACGGGGGGGAGGAGGTGGTCCTCCTGCCTCCGCCCCTTCCCTGCCCCCTCCCTACCGGGGCCCTGGCGGCGGCCCAGAGGATGCGGGAGAGGGAAGGCGGCCCCCGCCCCGGACCACCCCTGGTCCGCCGCGAGCCCGCCCGGCGCCCCCTCCCCCGAGTTCCTGCCCCAGGACACATTAGGTCGGTCCTGGCACCACCCAGCGCGCCCCCGAATGCTGACGACGCCCCCAGACGCTGCAGCCGCCGAGCGTGTCCCGCTGCCGCCGCCACCAGGCGCGGGAGCCGCCGGGCCTGCCCTGCTGCTCCCGGAGGGCGCGGGAGCCGAGCGTGCCCCGCCGCCGCTGCCGCCGCCGCCGCCGGCGGGCGCGGGAGCCGGGCGTGCCCTGCCGTCGCCACCGCCGGCGGGCGCGGGAGCCGAGCGTGCCCCGCTGCTGGGCAGTGCGGCCGCGGCTGCGACGGCCGAGCTGGCCCTCTCGTACTGCCCGGCGAGCGCGCGTGCCGGGCTGGGGCGCTGGCTGCGGCAGGGCTCGGCCTGCGGCACGGAGCCCAAGACTGCATTCTGGCACCAGTTCCTGCTGCAGACGGGCTGGCAGGCGGCGGTCGTCCAGGCGCAGCACCTGCCCGGGTGGCCACCAGCGCGGTCGAACACTACCGGGAGGAAGCGGCGGCCGAACTGGCGCGCTTGTCCCCGGGCCCGCTGCCGCCCGCCGCCTGCGTCCTGGTCGTGGACAGCCGCGAGCGGCAGCTGGCGGCGCTGCTCGGCCCGCTCCCTTTCGCCCGCCGCGAGGCGCTGGCCGTGGGCGACGTGGAGTTCCGCTGGGAGGGACGCCCCGCGCGCGTCTGGGAGCGCAAGCGCGCGGACGACGCACTGCAGGCCCTGCACAGCGGCAAGTTTACCAAGCAGCGCGAGGCGCTGCGGGCGGTGTGGGCGCAGCGGCCGGGCTGCGCGGGCTACCTGCTCGAGTCGCCGGGCTGGCTCCTGGCCCCCGCCGCCCGCTGCGAGGACCCCGCGCTCCGGCCGCTGAAGCGTGCGCGCGTCCTGACCCTGCGCACGCTGCGTTCGCTCGCCAGCAGCCTGGCCGCCAAGGACGGTTTCCCTGTCCTCGAGAGCGCGCACGTCCTGCACACGGCCGTGCTCGTGCTGTCACTGTTCCGCGCCTGGGCCTCGCTGCCCGCACCCCTGCGGCCCCCGGGCGTGGGAGCGGACGCGCTGGACGACGCGCGCGCGGCGGAACGGGTCAGGCAGCACCGGGGGGCCGGGCCGGGCGGCGAGCGGCGGGCGCTGTACGCGGCGTGAGCCCCGGCGTGGCGCGGGCCGTGCAGGCGCGCTTCCCGGCGCCCGGGGACCTGCTGCGGCACTGCCGCCGCCTGGGCGCCGACGCCGCGTGCCGGGACCTGGCGGACGTCCCCGTCCCCGCGGCCGTCGCGGGCGGGCGGCCGCGGCGGGTGGGGCCCAAGGTCGCACGCCGGCTGCTGTGCCGGCTCGGCGCCCGGGAGGTGTGCTCGGGCGTGGACTGTGACTGTTAGGGGGGGGGGGGGGGCCGGCCCCCGCACGCGCCGTCCCCCCCTCCCCGCCCGCAGGGCGCCAGCGGGATGGGCGCCGGCGGCGTTCTTCTCTCCCCTCTGGGTCTAATGGGTAAAACATTAACCCTCCCCCCCCCCCATAAAAAGACTCAACAAAAAGCAACCTGGTGTGTTTGTCATGGCGTGCCAGAACTGTGACTGAGAGCCCAAGCCCGGGGGCCAGCCAGTTGATTTTGACGTCCACGCCCAGGCCGACAGAGAAAGAAAAGAAATCCACGAACAGGCTAAGCGTGAGCTGGATAAGGAGATAGCGGATCTGAGCGAAATGGTGAAGAGTCTTGGTGACCGCGACAGTTATTTCTACGAAGAAACTTGGACACTAATGGATAAGCTACGGCTTTGGTATACAACGGACCGGTACGACGACGATTTCCGTCCCGCTGCTGAAAGTTTTTATGATTTCTGGTGGGCCAAGCAAGACTCTGCGCTGTATCGCGGAGAGGACCAAAGCGGCAGAGCGGAGGTGTTGAGAGCTCTGTTGAATGTTCTCACACAGATCAGGAAGCTCAGGCCCGATATGCTGCCCTCTGTTAGATTCGACAGTCTTTTGGACGCTGTGAAAGTGCAAACAGACAAGGCTGAGAAAGTGGTGGCACAAATCGCACTTTTGCGCAGGAAAATTGAGTCAGGAAAGAAAATGCTTGAATCTCTCGCCAAACAACAGGCAGCGGCACAGGAAAAAGTGCAACGAACAGAAAGCGGAATTGAAGCAAAATATACCAGCCAGCTCCAGTATAGTGCCATGGCGGAGGTTACACAGGAATTGGAACAAGTGGGAGGGAAAGCAGAAGCCCTGCGCCGGTTAATTGACGACTGGGGACAAGGACAGGGAATTGACTCTGTGAGCGCGGCGGAGACAGAGCTTCGAACTGCAAACGAAAGATTGGAAGCAGTCTGCAGAGAGGCTAATGAAGAACATCAGCGAAGTACAAACTACGGCACCTGGGATTGTGCCCCCTCCGCAAAGTATACAGAGCTAGCTACAGCAGCGTCTCGGCTCCAGCGTCTGGTCAAGGAGCTAAGCCTGAAGCGCGATGTTTTGGCTGACTTGGAGAAAGTGTCGTGAGTTTGGAGCTTCAATAAGGCGTACGATGCTGGCGGGGACACGAGTGGGTGAGGGCGATTCGGCAGTAGCGTGAGCGCTGCGCAGTCTTTGGCGTCGCCTTTTTACTAAATAAACCCCGCCGGCTGCTCTTTCCCTCCTTTTTTCTCCCCCCTCCCCGCGGTTGGTAGGGATAGTGTCCTGTCCGCTGGTTGGCCGCTGGCGCGGCCAAAGCCCCGCACGAGCGAGAGCCAGGGGCTCAGGCCCACGAGGGAGGAGGGAAAGGGAAAGGACGGCGGCGGCTTGGTGCAGCCCCCCGCCTAAGAGAGTCCCTCTACTTGTAAGGCCGGCCGTGCGCGCAACAGCTCTTGTACCGCTCCGCGCGTGACCCCCTCGCACCCGGCCAGCCCGAGGCGCTGCAGCCCGTGCCTGGTGCGCAGCCGCCGCAGCCCCTCGTCCGTGAGCCAGCCGGAGTAGCTAAGGTCCAGCTGCTCCAGCCCGGGCGGCAGCTCCTGTAGCCCGTCGTCGGTGAGTTGGCCGCACCCGCCGAGCTTGAGCTGCCGCAAACCCTTCAAGCGCGCCAAGCACACCAACCCCTCCTTCGTGAGCCACGAGCAGTAACGGAGGTCGAGGTCCTCCAGGCCGCTCGGTAGCCTCTGCAGATCCTTGTTCCCGAGCCCGACACAGGCGCGGAGATCAAGTCGCCGCAACGCCTTCAACCGCTGCAAGTGTGCCAGCCCGGTGCCAGTCAACCATTCGGAGTCTACGAGCGAGAGCTCCTCCAGGCCGCGCGGCAGTTGCTTTAGCCCCTCGTCGCTGAACCCGGGGCACTGGCTGAGATTGAGCTGCCGCAGGGCTCGGTGGGCCTGCAGGCACCGCAGCCCTTCGTCGGAGAGCGACCGGCTGACTAGCAGGGTCAGACCCTGCAAGCCGTCCAGCCTCTGCACCAGGCTTGCCAACCCGTTGTCGGTCAGCCAAGGATTACCGGAGAGGTCCAGCTTCTTCAGCCGGCGTGAAAGACCGTCCACGACCGCCGCTTCGGTGAGCCCCCTGCAATTCCGGAGGCTGAGCTCCTCTAGGCTGCCGTGCAGCTGGAATAGTAACTCCCCCAACCCCTCGTCGGTCAGGGCGCGGCAACCAGTGAGGTGCAACCCCTGCAGGCCGGCCAGCTTTCCCAGACTTTTTAAACCGGATATGGTCAGGTGGCCGCAGAAGCTGACATGCAGGTGCCGCAGGCCGGTCAGCCCTTGCAACTGCGCCAGCGCGCCGTCGGTAAGCCGGTGGCAGCTTCTGACCTCTAGGTACCGGAGGCCCCGTAGCTGGGACAAGGAGGCGCCGGTAAGCAGACCACAGTTGTCCAACTCCAGCCTCCACAGGCTGGCCAGCTGGGCTAGGCACGCCAGCCCTTGATCGGTGACTTGCAGGCTGTCGCCAAGCCGGATATGCTGGGTGCCAGGAAATGCACCGGCCGCGCTCTGTAGCGTCGCGTCGGTGGCCCCCTCTAGCTCCAGCCTCTGCACCGCGAGGCCCGGGAACCGGCGGCCCTGCAGGGCCGCCAGCCCGTCCGCCCCTAGCAGCAGCCGAGGCACGTCCAGCCGGGCGGTGGCCCAGGCGTCGCCGGCTACAACCAGAAAATGCCTGGCCTCCTCCGCGGTGACGAGGCGCAACACCGGGCAAGGAAAGCGTGCCCATTGGCTAGGCCGGAGCAGCAGCCCGTGCCACTCTGGGCACATCGCTGCCAGGGCCGGCAGCCCCGCCCAGCCTGAGTAATCCCTGACCGCGGCCCACGCCGCCGGGGGCGGCCCGTTCCTGCCTGTGGTGTCCACGGCTGGCGGCATCACCTTTTTACTAACTAAGCCCGCCCCACGCCTTTCTCTCCTCTCTCTACCCCTTCCTCCCCTCTCTCCCCTCCCCGGGGCTGTGCCAGGGCGTCCCCCCGCGGTAGCTAGGGGGTGGTGTCGTGTCCGCCGGTTGGTCGCGCCAGGGCAAGAGGCACGCGCGGACGAGGGCCCGTGGGGGGTGGGGCTCGGGCCCGCGGGGGGGGGGGGGGGGGGGCGGCTGGGTGCAGCTACCGCGGCAGAAGAGAGTCTCCCCCCTCCTCCTACTTGTAGGGCCCTCCTCCTCTCTGTACCTATTCTTCGGGCCACCAGCCCTCTACTTGGAGGGCCGGCCGCGCGCGCAGCAGCTCTTGTACCGCCCCGCGCGTGATCCCCTCGCACCCGGCCAGCCCGAGGCGCTGCAGCCCGTGCCTGGTGCGCAGCTGCCGCAGCCCCTCGTCCGTGAGCCAGCCGGAGTAGCTAAGGTCAAGCTGCTCTAGGTCCGGCAGCCACCTCAGCCCTTGTGTCGTGAGCCCGCCGCGCTGACTGAGCAAGAGCCGCCGCAGCCCCCGTAGTTGTCCCAAGTACGCCAGCCCGCGGTCGGTGAACGGGTTGTCCCCGCTGAGCCCGAGCTGCCGCAACTTCGGCAACGCCTGCAAGCACGCCAGCCCCTCGTCCTGGAGCAGGCGGCAGCCACACAGGTCGAGCTCCTCCAGGCCGCGCGGCAGCTTGGACAGATCCTGGTTTCTGAGTTTGGTACAGCCGCTCAGCTCAAGTCGTCGCAGCCCTGTCAGATGCTGCAGGCGTGCCAGCCCGGTGCCAGTCAGCCAACCGCTGAATCCGAGCTTGAGCTCCTCTAGGTTAGGCAGCTGCCCTAACCCCTCGTCGGTCAAGCCGGAACACTCACTGAGATCGAGCTGTCGCAGGGACGTCAGCGTTGGCAGGTGTCTTAGCCACGGGCTTTGCAGGTTGGTACAACACGCCAGGCTCAGCCGCCGCAAGTGGAGGAGGCCCCCCAGGTGCCGCAGCCCTGCGTCCGAGAACCTCGAACAGAATTTCAGGTCCAGACTCTGCAGGTCCGGCAGTCCCTGCACTAGGCTAGCCAGCCCGTCGTCAGTCAGCCAAGCACTGTGGGCGAGGTCCAGCTGCCGCAGGCCGGCAAGCTGCTGGCCCAGGCCCGGGATCACGCCGGCAGTGAGCCTCCGCCGCGGAGGCTGAGCTTCTCGAGGCTGTGCAGCCCCTGTAGCCCCTGCAGCAGCACCCCGTCGGTCAGATCATCGCCGCAACCCTCCTCGAGGCGCAGTACCCGCAGGCCGGCCAGCTTCCGCCCCAGGCCCTTAAACCCACGCACGGTCAGGCCGGCACAGAATCTGAGGCTGAGGTGCTGCAGGCCGGGCAGCTCGGCTAGCTGCTGCAGCCCGTGGTCGTCGAGCCTGGTGGTGTCAGCCTCCAGGTACCGGAGGCCTCGTAGCTGGGACAAGGTGGCGCCCGTAAGAAGCCCGCAGGCGATGAGCTCCAGCTTCCATAGGTTAGTCAGCCGAGCTAGGCACGCCAGCCCGCCGTCAGTGACTTGGTAGCAATTGCAAAGCCGGATCTGCTGGGTGCCAGGAAAGGCCCGGGCCGCGCTCGCTAGGGTCGCGTCGGTGGCGCCCGGTAGCTCCAACCGCTGCACCACGAGGCCCGGAAACCGGCGGCCCTGCAGGGCCGCCAGCCCGTCCGCCCCCAGCAGCAGCGACGGCACGTCGAGCCGGGCGGTGGCCCAGGCGTCACCTGCTACGGCCAGAAACCATGCGCCGTCTGCCGCGGTGGCGAGGCGCAGCGGCGGACAGCGGAAGCGTGCCCAGCTGCCGGGCCGGAGCAGCAGCCCGCGCCACGCCGGGCACGTTGCGGCCAGGGCCGGCAGCCCCGCCCAGCCCAGGTAGTCCCTGACCGTGGCCCATGCCGCCGGGGGCGGGCCGCCCTGGTCCGTGGCACTTGCGGCTAGCGGCATCGCCTTCTTTTTTACTCAAGACACTCCGCCGGCGCCCCCTCCTCGCTCCCGTCTTCTTCTTCCGCCCCGTGCTGCCCCCGCCCACTCTGGCGTGTGCGCATGCGCGGCGTAGGGTGGGGGGAAAGAAGAAGGGGGGACGTGTCCCCTCTCGGAGCTCCGCGCGGGGGGAGGGGGGCCGCCTCAGTCCCACCCGCCCGTGAGGGGGGAAGTTGGTACGGCCACCGCCTAAGGGAGTTCTTCTACTTGTAGGGCCGGCCGCGCGCGCAACAGCTCTTGTACCGCTCCAGGCGTTACCCCCCCGCATTCTGCCAGGCGGAGGCGCTGCAGCTTGCGCGCGGTGTGCAGCTGCCGCAGCCCTTTGTCCGTGAGCCAGCCGGAGTAGGACAGGTCGAGCTGCTCTAGGTCTGGCAGCCGCGCCAGCCCGTCGTCGGTGAGCATGGCGCAATTGCGGAGATCCAGCCGCCGCAGCCCCCGCAGGTCCCGCAAGTGAGCCAGCCCGTCGTTGGTGAGTCTGCCGCAGTCGCTGAGACCCAGCCCCCGCAGCCCCTCCAGCGCTGTCAAGTTCGTCAGCGTCCCTTCGTGGAGCCAGGAGGAGGAGCCAAGGTCCAGCTCCTCCAGGCTGCGTAACAGCAGCGGGGCGTCGATGCTCAGTCGCACGCAATAGCGGAGATCGAGCCGCCGCAATCGCCGCAATCCCGGTAACGCCAGCAGATGTTGCAGCCCATTCGCAGTGAGCCAGCTGCAGCTACTAAGATTGAGTTCTTCCAGGTTTTCCAGCCGCGCCAGTTGCCCCAGCCCGTTTTCAGTGAAACCGCGGCACCCGCTGAGATCGAGCTGCTGTAGGGTCAGCAGTGTCCCCAGGCAGGCCAGCCCCGCGTCTGTCAACTTGGTACAGAAACTAACGCTCAGTCGCTGCAAGCCTTGCAGGCCCAGCAAGTGCTGCAGCCCTGCGTCAGAGAGCGAGGTGCAGCCAAGGTCCAGGCCCTGCAGACGCTGTGAAGCCTGTAGGTTGCTCATCCCGTCGTCAGTCAGGTAGGAACACGCGTCGAGGTCCAGCTGCCGCAGGTTGGAGAGGCCGCCCCGGCCCAGCTTCGGTGCCACGGTGAGCCCGTGGCAATCGCGGACGCGGAGCTCCTCCAGGCTGCGCAGCCGCTGCAGCCGCCGCAGCCCCAGGTCAGTCAGGCTCGAGCAAGTCTGGAGGTGCAGCATGCACATGCCCCCCAGCTGTGTCAGGCTTTGCAACCCGACCTCAGTAACTTGGGGGCAGTACCTGAGGGTGAGGTGCCGCAGGCTAGGCAGCCCTGGCAGCTGGCTTAGGCGGTCGTCGGTGAGTCCTTCGCAAAATTCAAGTTTTAGGAACTGGAGGCCCCGCAGCTGGGACCAAGAGACGCGCGAAGAAGTCTGAATCCGGCAGTGGACCAGCTCCAGCCCCCGCAGGTCGCGCAGCTGGGCCAGGTACCGAAGCCCGGTGTCGGTGAGTTGGGGGCCGTAGTCAAGCCTGACATGTTGGCTGCCAGGAAAAGACCCTGCAGCGTCCCGTAGGGCGTCGTCTGTTGTGCCTTGGATGCTAAGCTCCAGCCTCTGCACCGTGAGGCCCGGGAACCGGCGGCCCTGCAGGGCCGCCAGCCCGTCCGCCCCTAGCAACAGCCGGGGCACGTCCAGCCGGGCGGTGGCCCAGGCGTCGCCGGCCACGGCCAGAAATTGCCTGCGCTCTGCCGCGGTGACGAGGCGCAACGCCGGGCCGGGAAAGCGTGCCCAGCTGCTGGGCCCGAGCAGCAGCCCCCGCCAGGCCGGGCACGTGGCGGCCAGGGCCGGCAGCCCTCTCCAGCCCAGGTAGTCCCTGACAGTCGCCCACGCCGCCGGGGGCGGCCCGCCCTGGCCCGCGGCCTCCGCGGCTTGCATGGTCTTTGCGTAGGACTAGCGAAGCCCCCCGTCGGCGACGGCGGCGGCACGCGGGGACTTTGCTCCACCCTGCCGGTCCGGTTGCGGTGCCTGGCGAGCGCTCGCTCCGCCGCGCGCTGGGGCCCGTCGAGCCGGACCGCCCAGTCAGAAAGAGAAGAAGGGACAGACGGACACCGCGAGAGGATTTCTCTCTTCCTCCAGCACCTTGTTAACACGAGCATAGTTAACTGTCAGGCGCCATTCTCCTCCTGGCTTCGGCACTATTCTCGGTTGTGAGACTATTGAGGATGTTGATCTCTCAATAAAGTCCTCATTGAGCAGCTGTCTTGCTAGCTCCTCCGCTATCTTCGCCTCATGTATACTCAAATTCGCCCTTCGTGGTGCCGGTGACGGCTCCGCACCCGGTATTTTGTAAATAACCGCAGTGAAATCTTCAGGCTTGACACCACCTGCATGTGGAGGGTCAAAAATTTCCTTGTTCGCCTCTAATTTGGCTTTTAAAAGCTCCTTCTCCTTCTCCGTGCCTACTCCTTCTTCCAATATTTTCCGCGCCGCCTCTTGAAAATCTTCATCAGACATCTGCTTATGCTGCTTGAGGGGTTCTCTGTCCTCCTCCAAGCCTAAGTCCTCTTCCGAGATATCATCTAGGCCCGTCTTTTCATACGTGACCGTGTCCGGCTCATCATCTTTACCGAGCTCCACCAGCATGTCAATGAGTCTCGCGTATTGCAAAGGAGCTTGACGGGTGTAAAAACCATCAAAGCATGTGAATGCTTGCGGTATCAATTTCAACTTGTCGAGGTCTCTGAGCTTCCGCTTGTATGCACTGCTCTGCTCACGAGTTCCCATACGACAAACCACCACTAGCTGTTGCTTGCGAGAGGGTACCGGTATAGGATGATCAATAAGCCGGTCCCTTATTTCCTGCGCCCATATCGCCTTCTCAATATATGGCAGGATAATAGTATACGGCTTATTATTTTCGAATAAAGTCCGTAAGCATTTCTTCACTTCCGTTAGTGAACGGGGCCACGTGGGCTCGTCACCCCAGAAATCAGTAATAAAACTTTTAACAGTTTCTGGTGGAGTATCCGGGATTCGCCCCGTTCTCCTTGGTACAAACGCCTCCCTTTTTTCTTCTCCTACTTTCGCATGGAAACAGTATCCGTTAGTAATATGGACATCTGTTCCTACTCCTTCCGCGAATCTCGCCAACGACGGGCTTCTTTGTGCGACACATATAATCTCCTCCTTTCGCTTCTCGATTAAGTCATCAATAGACTTTTTGTCCCAATGGCATGTCGGAACTGTGACAGTGCACACTTGGGATTCCCAATTGTCGGTCCAGGACAGTTCATCCGGTCTTACGACATGGGGGTGAACGTACACCTCAAGTGCCTCATGTGCGATGGCCATCTTTTTGTGATCCGTCGCTAGACTCAGCTCATAAGCCTCATAAGAGTCAGTAGCGTTGAAGGGATCAATATCGTTCTTTTCTCCTCTTTTTAATCCATATATCACTCACCGTGCGGCGCAATCAATCACAGCCCCCATCGTAGCCAATTGGTCATACGATATATAGTAATATTGACCCGTGGTAACCGGGGATGACATAGAGGTCCATACGGTATACTCGTGCGGATTTCAATTTAAAGGTCAGTGTGATGATTCCCGTGATGTCCGTCCGGCTGCTCACTCCTTTGAGAGTGCCCGTTGACTTTTTCATATTTCCGTCCACCCAGTCCCGGTATCGATTAAAAAACTTCCGGCCCACAATATTAATATTCGCCATCGTATCATTACCAACTTTTAATATTGTCTTCAATGTTTCACAATAAAGTTCCGTATAACACAGAGCATCGGGCCTGTGTATATTGGCTGCGAGAACAAGAACTTTACGTTCCAAATTTTGGAGTCTTGTCTCTAAGTTTTTCAACTCCTCCTTCTTCTCCTCCTGCTTCACCTCATTAACATTTTTATTATTCTGCGGTACTGGTGCGTTTACTATTTGAGCGACATTGTCTTGTGGTACTTGAGTACACACATTGTCTTTTTGCTCGCCACCCGCCGCGACCGTAGACATTGAGTCTGTTCGTGGTTGTTTGCTTGGCCGAGGCGATACGTCTGCCATTGGCCTCCTCGCCTCCATCGCAAGTCTCGCCTTCCTATTTGCATCAGTTATCATTGGTAACCGTGCTGTATGAACGGGTATGAGACTACCTTGGGGCTGCAGTCTCTGTGTACCCACATCTTTGTTTTCACATAGAGGAAGCGTTGGCCCAGTCTGCACAACAGCATTAGAAAGCACTGTGACTTTAGGGTTAAACTTCACAGTCTTCTCCTTCCTCTCTTCTTCCCCCTCCAGTCATTCCACCACCTCGAAACGATTACCTTGAGTAGTGTCCGGGTAGGATGACGTATCGGTCTCCGAGGCAGTGTTGTAGGCCTGAGCTCGACCGAAATTCGGGTTGGAGCTTGCCCACGAGCCTCCTCCTCCTCTGGGTGGGGGGGCTGGAGCTCGAACAGCTCTCCCTCCATAAGGGGTATATCCCCGACCTCCTCCTCCTCCTCTCTGAGGGGTTCCCTGCCACCTCGAGGCTCCTCTCCATGTTCCTCGTCCTCGTCCTCCTCCTCCTCCTCCTCCTCGTCCTCCTGCTCCTGCTCCTCCTTCTCGTCCTCTTTGAGAGGCCTTTAAGCTCCTTTGTCTCTCCCTTTCCTCTTTCTTCTCCTTCATCCTCTTCATGTAGGTAATGATTGCCTCTCGTAACTCCTCATCATCACACATATTGGCATACCAACCTTCGTTCACAGCGGCAATCTGAAGCATATTGAAAAGCCCCGGTTCCTTGCCTTCCGTCCTGCTCAGAAATTTGCCCTTGCTGTTGGGTTCTGCCTATCATGATTGAAAGAGCAGTCCCTGTTCTCCATCTGTGCCTTACACTGCAAGCCCGCGAACCACCTCCAACATGCGGTCTTCAGGTCTGGCTCTCTCTGTCTCTTCCAACCGGCAACTCTGTTTGTGTACGTGGCTTGTGCGCCAACAGGTACACCGCCTGCCTGTGCCGTATGTGCCTCCGTGAGCGAGTCCATGTTTGAGCATGCACTCATCACTTCTTGAAACAGTGCTGACGGAGCAACGCTTTGAACCGTATTTTCGAACACGTGTGTCTCGAGGAAGTTCTTGGACTTCACTGAGCTAAACGTCAAGCATTGTTGTATGAGCTGAGTAAGCTTACTCGGGTTAACTGTGTGTAACGCCGAAAAGAAATAGAGGATGATCGACTTGCGGCCATAGAATAGCCCATAGGAGGAAACTACCTCCGTAAGGGTCGCCGCCAAGCCAACAGCACTCCTCAAACTCATCGCCACTGTCTCAAAGATTTCAAATCCTATGAGAGTACCAGTGCAGAGATGCTGGTATCCATGAGATTGAAAATATGAAATGAGTGTGGCCACCGCCAGTTCACACTGAGCGTCTAGGCCTGTTGCATTGTTTCTCTTACTCTCCTCCTTCTTTCTCAAAAACTTGTACTGTGTCAGATCAAATCCCTCCGAGACAAGAGATTGGTCAAAAACAGTAACAAGGGCCTCGTATTCCTGCGTTTCGTCGCAAGGAAAAGCCTTCATGCATGCATTGATCTCTTTGAGCTTGCTCAAAAGCGAAGCATCAGAGTCTTTGTCTGAGCTAGTCTTGGCATATAGCATGAGACTTGCCTCTCCTCCTTTCTTCCCCTTGAATGCATTTATGATATTTTGTCTGTCCTTCTTCTCCGTGTTTGTGACCGCCACCGTAGTTGAGCCCGGGGGTGCAGGGGCTGGTGGGGCAGGAGCTGGTGGGGTCAAATATGTAGGAGGGTGTGTCTTTGCACCACTCACTTTTGCTTTCATTCTTTCCAGTCTCATCGTCTTCTCGAACTCCTCATTCTCTTTCGCCTTCTTCTTCTCAGATATCACCAGCTTTTGAGCATGAGTGATAAAGGCCACCAATTCAGAAGCAGATCTGAGAAAATTATATTTCTCCACATATTGGTCAACACCTGCTTTGTTGGCGACCGGTGGTGCGTTACTAAGTGATTTAAGGACAGAGTGATCCTTGGTAGGAATCCATCTCTTCCATGCCTCCTTGTGCAGTAACGCACCCATCAACAGTCTGATCTTGGTCAGAACTCTGTCGGTCTTCTCTAACTCATCAATCACAGGATGAGTTTCTCCTGCTGCCTTAATGCTTTTTTCCATCTCTGCCTTCCCCTCCTCCAAGGCCTTTATTTCCATTGTAAAAAAATGAAATATGCCACTTCGAGTTTTTCGAACCCAGATTGGCCTTCATTTTTGTTACATCGACTGCCTCCTGACCAGTCGCGAGGAATCTGGCTATTGCTCTTGGGTTTGTGTACTGGAGGTAACCCTCACATCGTGGGCCGTATGAACGTTCCCAAATCAGGGTTTGAGTGTACATCCCAAAGATAGCATCGAGTAATTCAAGGTAGGTGTGTGTGTCCCCAAACTTGATATGCTGTATCTTCTTTCTCAGAGACCAGTTTGCCGAGGAGCTGTGCTGTGTTTGATAATAGGATATAGACATCCTTTTTAGCACGACTTTTCTCTCTTCTTTGATCCTGAGGGATCCACACATAGGTGTCCTTCTCTACCCCCATCTTGTTATCAAACTTTTCTTTAGTGAGGTCATAGTGGTCTTGCACCCACTGTTGTTCCTCCACTGTGATCTCCTCTCCATCACTATGAATCAAGTCGATCATTTTTCGTCCTCCTCCTCCCGTGTAGGCAGGTGGTAAGGGATTACCATATGCTCCTCTTCCTCCCGTCTCTTCTTGTTCAAATCCTCCTTCATCTTCGTCTCCTCCATATCTTCCTTCATCATCCCAGCCCTCTTCTACTCCTCCTCCTACTCCTTCATCTCCTCCTCCTCCTCCTTCATTCAGTCCTCTTCCTCCTCCTCCTCCTGCTTCTTCTTCTTCTCTTCTTTGATCTGCCTCCGAGAATTCACTCACTTCGGCGGTCTCTGTCGACATGATGTCGTAGTAGTAATTAACAGGAGGACAGTGTCAGCTCCTATGTTTGGTTTTTGTTCGTTTGTGTTCTGTTCCTCCTTCAGTCGATTGACTAGTGAAGAGAGAAACTAATAGAGAGGGTAGGATAAGATTCCCTGTCCTCTATGAAACACTGTTTGTATGTTTGTTTTTGTTTGAGAAAAATAGTCTTTGAGACTTTCTCCGATTTCTTGTTCTCCTTACTCAGATTACTTTCTCCTCCTTCTTTTCTATATTGTATCTAGTATGAGGCACTTGGACCTACACACAGATAGTAATAGAGAAGCTAGAAAAGCTCTCCTTGAGAAGTCGACAGTCGGTCGGATAGGTTCTCAGACCTACCTTTAGAAAACGATCAGAGAGTTGCAAAAATACTCTGACGTATGTGTGAGATAATGCAGATAAATGCACAAACTAGAAGGGTAGAGTGTTGCTCCTGTCCCTATGCTTGTTTGTGTTTTGTGTGTGTTCCTTCACTCTTCTGTCCACCTAGTTCTTCTTGGTCTCTGTGTGAGAACAGCAAGAACGACAGAGAGTTTGTATCTGATGTCTCCTTGTGAGCACACAGATACTGATTGGGCTAGAGGGTACGAGACACCTGCTTGAGACCAATCAAATTATTTGTTTTGTGAAAGAGTTATGAGGGAGCTGTGTTGGAGTATTTGTTTTCGTCTGACGTCCCCGTGTGAGACAGGTCAGTGAAAATTCACTCTGTTGCCTGTGTGGCAAAGCAGAAAGAAATCACCCTAGTGATGTGGACTCCAAATGTAATGCCCCCAACGATAGCTCGAAAAAAAGTCGGTAATACAACCAAACACAGTCCTCAAGAATGAGAATGATGTCTCGTTATATTAGCTCAGTGAAGCCAAAAAGGAAAACGGCAACAGACCAGGAATAAAATTGCATCAGGTCCAATCCGGACAAATAATACTGAAAAACAAGCTGGTGCACCTGTCACCAGGAAAAGGTACTTTTTACCGGCTATCCGGGGGTGATGTCTACACAGCTATTTACTAGCTGGTATTTCACCTACTCTCTGGAGTTAGTACTTTTCAAATTGCAGCCAGAGACTTTTAATACGAGTTCGTTGTGTATTTATCCCTTGGGGTTGTTTCCAAACTCACAGTAATATTACTATACAATAAGTCTTACAAACGAGGCGAGTGATGGTAAGCGCGGGCCGCGGGCGCGGGTAAGCAGAACGTAGGCTCGGTCTGTTGTGCGGTGTGTATTAGTAATGGAATACGCAAGCGTACCCGTGTTATCAAGTTGCAACGATTGTCGCTATTTTTTTTTTTTTGCCGAACTGGAGAATGTTTTCCGTGGCACACAGTCAACCAATTCGTTCCATCAGCCGTTGTGACAATGATTGTCAAGCTGAGGTTTTACTAGTTATTAAAGAACGTTTTTTTTTTAAACACAATTAGCTTCCACCTGCTTTAGTTCAATTGAATTTAATAGTATAACTGTCAAAAACCACAAATAAGGGCTAGAAACTTGAAATTGGGTGAGATCCCCAAACGTGGCTTTAGATCCCCAAAAGTGGCAAACCGTTTAAAGGTTAAAGAGAACGCTCAATAAATTTTTCGTACGCGCCACACCACTTAAGTGTTTCGCGCTACTTAAATGGCGTGAAGTCAGTTAAGGGTTAAAATAATAGTAATATTAATACACGTAAAAATTATAAGCCAGCCATCGTTGTGAACTTTTCTCTTCCCTGGTTTCTCTTTCTCTCTCTGTCTCTGTCTCTCTCTCCCTCCCTCCCTCTCTCTCTCTCTCCCTCCCCCCCTCCCACACACACGCACACATAGTGTGTGTGTTATGTATGCATAAATTGTGTGTGTGTGTATGTATGTTTGCATGTGTACACAAAGAGGACAACATGAAGGGTTTGACTCCCAACTTGCTTCGTAGATATTTCACTGTGTGTGTAGATATACCTTATCAGTAAGTACTGTCTCACTTTTGAATCCTGGCCAATTAGACTCGCCCATTCAGAACGATGGCTTGAATGAATTCTCTCTCTCGATGCAGATTGCGGACCCCATTAATGCCGATCGCTTCCTTCTCCGTCAAGATCTGAACCGTTAGCAGCTGGTGCAGGAGATATGTTGTTTTTATCCGCACCGTGCCAATCCACAGGAGACGGCGTTGGAGGTGTGTTCTTGCTCATACGATTTCCTCCGGGTCTGTCAACTCCCTTCGCATCGAGTGTGGCTCGCAGTGTGGCTGGGAACGCTATGCTATGCCAGCGGCGTCGGCGACGCTTGGATCTCATCGTGATCGTCTAGATCAGATACTGCGGATGCCTGACTGCCCCCCATCTCCAAGGAAACACTTGCGTTCGTACCACGTGGATCCTCCCTCGCAGGCACTACCATATCGTTGAGCTGGGTTCGACTATTTCTGTGGTGGTTGGCTTCCTGCTTCGCCGGGTCACCCGCTGTCGACATGGCCGGGTCATTACCTTCCTCGGAAACTCGCGAGCCTGGCGCTTCTTCGTGTACAGCTGGCTGGTCGAGCACCGAGCACGAATATTGGATACCAGGCTGCGCAAATGAATGCGACGCCTCCGTACCGACAGCCGATTGTTCTGCTTCTCTGCCGTTGGCTTGTTCTGATCCTTCTCTGCCATTGGTGAAATTGGAGAGCTTGACCTCCTTGAAGGGCAGCCATGAATTTGGCACAACTTGCGAAAGATTCTCCCTCAAACTTGGAGCTGAACTTTGACTTCCTAATGCACCCGTTGTATCTCCTCGGATTGGGGCCCCAGGTCTCGCGCCGGCCCGAGGGGGAGGAGGCTGCAAGGATGATGTATTCCTTGATGCTGCAGGGCGAGGCATCCGCAAGCAATAAATGGTCACGGAACAAAGGATGGTGTAGAAAATAGGAACAAAGACATAGGGCGCAGTAGCATTTGTTCGCCCCCCACCCGCGAACACGATGAAGGCAAGTAGTAGTGTG
>WBZZ01002095.1:22500-41752 GCA_019918135.1 Paulinella micropora
CGTATTCAATTTCTTACTTTGTTTTTTCTGATAATGTAGTTCTAATGCCTGTTGCTCTTTCAGTTCTTGTAATTCGTCGTCCACTTCATGTCTTTCCTTAGCATCGGCGAGGTCTTTTCTTTCCTGCCGTTTCTTCTCCTCTTCCATTTCATCCCGTGCAGACTTTTCTTTTTTCTCTATGGCTTCAATGAGGTCATACTTTTCTTTTTTAAGCTTGTCTAAGTGGTCTTGAATTGCGGTTCTCGTGTTCTGTTCAATCTCCGACAAGCTTTGAACTTTTTTTTGTCTTTATGTGTCGGCCACGGTTTCTTTTCTTTTGGTTTATTCAAGTATTTCATAAACAGCTTAACGATTTGAAGTGTTGATAAGTCATTCGTTTTATTTCCAAATTTTAGATATGCTCGTTTGCCTTTTACTTTGATATACTGCAGTCCATCTTTCGTTCTGTATATCCTCGGCTGTCTTTGTTTAGGTTTTTTTTCTCGTCTTCATACTGTCATATATTAATGTAAAAAAATAATAAAAAGTTTAGTTTATTATTATCTGCGGGGGTTCAAAATTTAAGCGCCCCACTACCTCGTTGCTTGCCGTATCCCATATCGCTCGCAACCTTTTGAACTTTGCCAGCATAAGGAACACCAACTCTATCCAAAGCACCAGCGAAGCGAGAGATTGTTTTGTCTTTTTTCAAATAGTTATTAATATTCCTAAATGTATTGCCGACCTTGTCCCAATTAATTTTCCCCCCTTTTTGACAACATCCCTTTTGTTTCTTGCGACCAGTTTTCTTTTTTCCACCTGCCATTGTGTTTGAGTTTCTTGTTCTTTTTCCAACTGTTGAAATGACTTCAACCCTTGTTGTTTTTACGACCATTATAATATATGGAAAAAAATCATTAATAATAAATTATAAAAACCTTTTGTTAAAATTTGCAGTAGTTCATCAGAAACCGCATCAACATACAAAAAGTTATATCTCTCTTTGGTCGCCTCGTGGTATTTTTCAATGAAGTAGTCTAGGTCGTAGCCCAAATCGAGATGCTTATACACTAGTTCAATTTTATCAACACTCTGACCAGGAAAAATAAGAAGATAGTCGAGCTGTTTGATTGCCTCAGGTTTTAGGTCGTTAAGATACTGCGAGCTCATAATCACCTTTGACTTGTAGTGGCGGTTCTTCTTCAGTAGGTCGCTCACGGACTTATCCCTCAACCCATTCCCAAATCATCTAACACGAACACAACTTCGGGTGTAATGTATTTACTCTGCCTTTCTGCGGGGGGTTCTTGCTTTTTCTTTTCGTCCTCTTTACCAAAATAAATAAACTTCGGCTTCGGTTCTTCTTTACCGTCTTGAACAATCTCGCCTTCTTCTTGCTCTTCGTCTGGTTTATTCAGTTTATGTAACTCGTAATCGATTACGCTGTATCCATCCGTTTTCAAATATGTATATATCGCCATCGGGTTTCCCTTCTTCTTGAAGTACTTAACCATTTCTTTGTATATGTGGTCCTTGTGGATTGTGCTGGCGATAATAACAATGCGGGTCCTTTTGTCAGTCGCTCGTTTTAGGATTTCAAACAGTGCCGTTGTCTTACCGCTCTTCTTGCGCGCGAGAAGAAAAATGTTAGCGAACGATTCATCAAATAACTTATATCCTTTTGCCAACTTGTCTCCATCTCCGTTTTGCTTAACTGGTCTAACTCGTATATCGTTAATTTTTTCCATCGCTATATTTTATTAACCCAAAAATTCCAAACAAATAACAATTCTCCCAGCTAGTTGGTCAGTCTCAATATTACCGCTGTCTGTTTTAAGCACTTTAAATGTGTATTGTCCGTCGGTCCATCCTACTATCCCCAAGCTGTAGCTGAGATTGGAAATGTTTGCGATGTTGCTATCGGCGAATGTGCCAATAATTCCAATGCGGTCCATATGAAGGATTTTTGTTTTCGTCTCCGTCACATTATTCATATAGTGGATAAACTTAACATTCATTCTTGTTGGTGTAAAGTTCATTCTAATGTTTTTGTCAAATGTCTTGCTACCATTAACACCACCTGGAAAATCATTACTCAGAAAAATAATCTTTTGGTATTTGAACTCACTCATTGTTTCTATATGTTGTATAATATATTATGTTATTAATATTATTATTTGTGTGCTCTGTGTTAGGTCGGACCGCTTGCGATTTCTATTCACGGGTAAGCAATAAAAAAAATGAAAGTTGTGTGTGGTGTGTTCAAAAAGGTATAGAAACCAAATTTAAATGTGTGTATAAGCCGATGAGTGATTGGTGTGTTAGTTTTGATGAAGCTATTCCGCTAATCTGTGCTGGTGATGCTTCTTGGTATAAAACTCAACTATATGAATGTTCATTTCTTTGAGCTAGAAGGGGAAGGAAGGCAGATTCCGATAAGTAAGGTCAAAATACCGACGTACGTGTTAGCAACCTCGCACTGCAAGTTCTTTTCAGACAGCCTCACGATACAAAGGGTAATAATCGCGATAATGATACCCATTTGAAATAAGTATTTAATAAGACTGCTGTCAGTTTTTCGCTTCGTCATACAACAATTCCAGTTGTCTTCGTATTCGTGGTCTAATTTTTTTTGTTCCTGCTTAATTTGGACGTCTAGCACGCGGTTTTTGAGTTCGGGTGTAAGGTCGCCTCCATCTACTTCAATGGTAGGCGGTGGGTGTAATCTAGGTGGCATTGGTAAATACTTCCGCTCTGATTTCTGCTAGTTGGTTTGTTTGGTCTTGTAGTATATCCATAAGAATTTTATTTTGTTTTTCTAAATTAACTACTTTTTCTGATAATTGTTGAACAGCCTTAATCAACGGCGCGATAAACTCAGTATAACCTATACCATAACCTACCTCACCACTATCAACACATTTAACATCTTCTGGATTAATGCTCACACCTGTATGGTCGTATTCCTCTCTTTGCTTCGGACACGGAACCATAATTTTTTCTTTTGAAAACCCAGCGAAATCCAACATATCCATTTCCGTTAGTATGTTTTCTACCTCTTGTGCTATTAAACCAGTCCTACATTTTTTTTTATCATCAATCATACGATAACAGACTGGATTTAACTTATTAATAAAATCTAAGCCTAAGCATTCTTTTATGTCTTCTTTTTTTCGTCTGTCTGAATATTGAATGGGGCTGACTTTTACCCACAATTCCCCAACGCTCGCTCTTAATGACATTAAAACGGCATTACGATTTTCCCATATAAAACCTTCTGTTGAACCAGTGCTACATCTAAATCTTAAAGCATAACTTGTTATACCAGAACTAGAACCTCCTGCTAGTGCTGTTCCTCCTGCTAAACTTTTATTTGCTCCAGATTGAGACATATAAATTCCCCAGTCTGTATTTGCTGTCTCCCACTTAAATATTCCTCTCGCATTCGTCCCTTCTGTTGCTCCTTGTATTCCTATCTTTGCTCCACTGGTTAATGTTGTGGTCGTTAGCACTCCCGTGTATGTAATTCCGCCATCTACTTGAAAGGCACCTTTGTTCCACAAAAATCCATCGCTTCCTCTCAAAGACATTAAAGCAGTATTTGAGGCGTTTTCCCATACAAAGCCAACGGTTGAAGCATTATTTACCCTAAATCTTATAGCGTGAGCAGTAAATCCATTTCCCGCTGGCGCTGATCCCGTTCCACTTAATGATGAATTCGCCCAGTAGAAGTTGCCATATAAATCCCCCAGTTTGAATCGCCAGTATCCCACATTTGCTACCTCTACTACTTCCTCCATCTGTTGCTCCTTGTATTCCTATTTTTGAACCGCCACTACTGCCTGTAGTCGTTGTTAATATACCAGAGTATGTAATCCCCGCATTTGCTGTTAGTGCTTTTGAAGCCGTAATCCCCCCATTCCCAATTCTAAATAATTCATTTGAACCTCCATAGTAAAATATGTGGTTATCGCTTGTAGCATTAACATTATACATCAACGTGTTTAATATAACACCAAATCCATTAAAAGCAGTTGTAGAGCCTGATCCTCCGTCCCATAACACTAGTTTATTGTTTTCTATTCCGCTTCTATCAACAAAAACACTTTTTCCGGCACCTACTACCACATTATCATTGTTGTTAATGTTGTCGTTGATATTCCAGCGCTTGCTGTTAATAATCCAGCATTGCTTATGTTCATCGCCTCAGACCAGGTTATAGCATTCCCGACCGCTATTCCTGATTTATAGACAGTACTTATCTTTGCTATTCTGAAATTCGCATTTGCATAACTTGATTTCCATCCAGCATTATCTAAATAAGCATCAAAAGCAATAATTATGTTATTATGTCCTAAATTGGCTATCTCGAATACTGGATATGTATCTTCTGTTGTAATCGCTTGTATATGTGCCCCAGCGGTAAAATTGCCAAAAGCACCATACAATTCTAATCCCGCCGTCGCACCTATTCCCTTTGTTGCGCTACCTATGATTATCGGTTTGCCTGATGCCGTCATTATTTTGGTGCTCGCTGTTATTGTTGTTCCTGTAATTGTAGTCCCTGTTATCGTTCCGCCACTTGTTATGTTGTTTGAATTCATATCCAGTCCTCCATAAAACTTCATACCACCCCCATTATTAAAACGGACAATGTCAGATGAAGCAGACTTATTATCCAAATGTTTTGAAATATAAAGTCCTGCTCCTTTTACATCAAATGCTACATTAGTGAATAAATATCCTCGTTGGTCGGCGGTTCCACTTGAATCAGTATTTAAAGTATATAAGAAAGACTGCCAATCGCCCGTTGTCTGAGAAAAGAATATATCTCCTCCATTTGGTTTAATATCCTTGCCCCATTATATGTAATATTTCCTCCATTAATGATATCCACATTATTAAAATCGGCTTGGTTCAACAAAGTTAGACCTCTTATATCATTTCTCGTTCCATCAAATATTTTAATTCCCGTTATTGTTTGGTCTCCTGTTAGTTTTACATTTTGCCCGTCCAATGTGTCCGCATACCCTTTTGTCGCTCCGTCGGTCGCTAATGTCGGAGTTCCAAGGTTGGCTATTTTGCTACTATTACAATCTAACCCCGAAGCATTTACCCAGCCGACTATCGCCCCATCAATAATGAAACTTATTTTTTTCGCATTTATTTCAAAGTTATAATTTACGCCTGTACCCATATCAAGGCATCCGATAGTTCATATATTGGCTGTGGAGTTAAAAACCACGAATGTTCCCTTTGTTGTCGCATTCGTTGAATTTCCAGTTATTTCAAGGGCCCTGCTATATGTCTTAATTCCTGCTATGGTTTGGTTTCCTGTTAATTTCACATTTTGTCCGTCTAATGTATCTACATAACTTTTGTTTGCCCCGTCCGTTGTTGGTGTTGGTGTTGCTAAGTTTGTTATTTTTCTGTTGTTCAAAGATAGTGTAGTGCCAGTTGCTGTCGCAATTACATTATCGCCCGCGTATAAATCCACATACGAGCCTGTTATTTGTATTGGATAATATGACGCTGTTGCTGTTTTTTGTGCTATAATTGCGCCTATTTTCGTATCAAATGCTATACCAATGCCATCAAACGAAGCAGGATTGGTTGAACCACTTACTTCTAATGTAGATGTAAATTTTTTATTTCCTGCTATGGTTTGGTCTCCTGTTAGTTTAACCACCGAAGTGTCAAGGGCGGAAACATCAATGCCATCGACTAGATTAACATTCGTTATGCTCTGCCCTCCCATATTTAGTCCAGCATTTGCCGTTATCGCCCCACTCGCTGTTATCGCCTTTGTTGTTAAAAGTCCCGCCGTATCAACTTCCAGAGCAACACCGAACCCAACAACATCTCCAACGTTGGTCCCAACACCATACAAAATTCTAAATTTATCATTAGCTTTGGAGATAGCAAAACTTGAAGTAGCACAACTGGATTCCCATCCATTCAAATCCATATAAGCATCAAAAGCCATACTTACATCGTTATGCCCTAAATTGACTATTGATAAAGTAGGATAGTTATCTTGCGACGTAATTGCCTGAATATGAGCACCACCGGTGCGGTCGGCATAATTACCATACAATTCCAATCCTCCTGTCGCGCCCATTCCTTTTGTTGCTCTCCCTATGATTATCGGTTTCCCATACCAAGTTGAAATTTTATCTACGAAATCTTTGTTTCCTACTATGGTCTGGTCTCCTGTTAGTTTAACCACAGAAGCATCAAGGGCGGAAACATCAATGCCATCGACTAAATTAACATTCGTTATGCTTTGACCTCCCATATTTAATGAACCAGTCATACCATAAATTCCATCTAATCTTAGATAAGGCGATGTTGTATTTCTCCATTGCCCTGTGCTATAAATGAGCAATTGATTGCTGTTTGGTGTGCCTGTTATGACTACATCACTTAAAGCATCTATTGATTTATTAGAAAATCTTGTGTCAAACCGCCCATCAGTATAATATAAATTAGTGCCTTCTTTGATGTCTGTCGTTGATTTTAAAGCCAACCTCGCATCAAATCGGCTGTCTGTGAAATAAAGATTTAAGGGGTCGGCATCTTCTGGCACCCTATCAGTATTTAAGACAATAATATTAGTGTTCGTTAAATCTAAGTTTTTTATGTCAAGTGAATCCACCGCAATTTCAGACAAGCCTAAGAGCGATTTATATTGGCTCATTGTATATATTATCTTAATTAAAATATTATATTTAGGAAAATATACCAACCCATACTAGCAAACAAGTACCAACCTACGGTCGTAGACAGTATGCCGGGTAAATCTTTGGTAGAAAATCTTAAAATTGCTAATGCGAGGCGAAAGGAAAAGGCTAAGCAGAGAAAGATTGAGAGGGCTAGGGAATTACTCGCGGAGGAAGAGGCTAAAAATGTGAAAGAAATGACAAATGACGAAAAGATGGACCACATTACTAAGAAGCAGTTGGCGAAGGATATGATTGATGGTAGAGATGGCGAGAAAAGTGAGGAAAGCAGTTCGGATGAGGAAGTGGAGCACGACTTTGTAGATATTGTCGCACGACGGGTTGCGGGTATGAAATTAAAGACCAAGCAGAAGAAGGCGAAGAAAGTGGTAAAAAAGAAAGTGCCTGAATTAGAAGAGAGCGAGAGTGAGAGCGAGGAAAGCGAGGAAGAGGAACAGCCTAAAAAGGGTAAAGGTAAGAAATCAAACATATCAGTTAATGTTTATAATCAACAACCCGAAAAACCAAAAAAAGAAAACAATGATACATCTAAAATTTTTCTTAAGTTTTAATTCCATTTATCCTTTTTAAAACTCTTAATTCTCTTATTAATCTTTCTTTTAAATGTAGGAATATAATTAGAAAATACATAACTTATCCTTGGAACATCACCCGCATCGCCACCTTCGTTGCGGAGTTTTCTTACTTCGTCTTGTATGCGTTCAACTTTTTTTTTTAATTCATACTGTAAATCGTCAATTGCTTTCTTTGTTGCTAACATTGTATCGTTTCTTATTTGTTTGTATGTTGGGATAAAATCAACCCATTTACTCATTTCTTTACGAAGCAGTTCAATGTTAAATGCTCTTGTTGGTTTGCTTACTTTTATTGAAACAGGTTCAATTACTTCAAAATTTGGTGGAGGTGGCGCCCTTGGTGGTTGAGGTATTGCTTTATTAACCTTCACCGTGTTGGCTTTAATATTAGTTTCTTTTTTACCTGGTGCTTTAAACTTCGGCGGAGGTTTTGGTGTAGCTTTCTTAAATTTCTTTTTTTGGGCTTCTGTTAAATCAACTCCATAATGTTCTACTAGTTTAATCAACTGTGCTTTCTTTAATTTGCTTATTGTGGGACATTTTTGCCTCTTAGCTTCCCCCAGTTTTTTTCTGATAACTTTTACCGTAGGCATTTTATATAAATATGAAAATAATAATTAATAATATAAAAAATTTACCGCTCGATGTCCGTTTTCGCATTATGGACTATTTATATAATCGTTTTGAGTATGACTTCAATAGCTGCTATGTGTGTGTATTAACTCTGTGTTTAGCGAACCGACAGATTACGGCCGTTGATGATAGTTTTGATTGGTTTTATATGTATGAGTTTTGTTCTAATTATTGTTTTGAACTAGAAAAAAAAAGAAAGATTAATATATAAGGATAAAGCATTAAGTATTAGGAGAGACCGGCGGGCAGAGAGGGAGGCTCGGAGAGTGTAGATGTAGACTCAGAAAGAGAGTCGCCGGATTAGTCCGGAGTGCAGCTACAATCGGACGCCCGTCAACTTTCAAGTTGAAAACTTGACAACTCATGAGTAGCCTCCGACACTGCTCAAGAAAATCATTAAAATCACTGAAATAGATAGGGAAATGAAAAAGGAACAACGACTTATCCAGGAACTAAATGCTGAACGACGACACAGACAGGGTTTATTAATGGCACCAATCGCACCACCTATGATATCTTCTGCGGCGATAGCTGTACGACCACCACCTCCTCCTCCACCAGGACGACCGCCAAAAAGACGGAGAGGAGTTTCTGTAAAGGATGCGGAAGAAGAGGAGAAACACACAAGCAAACTAAAAAGAAAAATTAATTGATAATATGTTCGCTGAGCCAATAAAACAGAAACGGAATAAAGCAGGAAAACCTAATAATGAAATGATGGTTAAAAAACTACGATTTATTGGACACACTATCCCCGATATTAAACCAGCAAAAGGGGGAAGAATAAATTACTCTGAAATGTTGAAAAGATTGCTATATACCAGTCCTATTATAAACGAGGGAATGATGTCGCCCGACCAGGCTTGGGCATCGTTTGATTTATGGGCGGAAAGTGCTGTTGATAAAAGAAGAGAAGAAAAAGACAGAGAAGCAAAAGTAGAAGAAAAAGTAGAAGAAAAAGTAGAAGAAAAAAAGGAAGAACAAGAAAATCAAGGAGTTGTAGAAGAGTCCGAGGAGAGTAATAACGAAGATTTGGTGAGTGAAACGGAGGACCCTGGCGAACAGTCTGGAATAGGTAAAGGATTAAGGACGAATGAAATAGACAACATAATGAAAAAACATAATTGGTATTTGGGCACAATAGCTAGCGACCAAATCAACCAATTAAAACCAGAAAAAAGAAAAAAGTATGGTTTTATTATGAACACACAAAAAAGTTCGCAACCAGGGCAACATTGGATGGCTGTCTAGGTTAGTTTGAATGGCGATAGAAATATAGAGATATACGACCCGCCAGCAGAATATCAACCGACTGAACTTTTCCAACACCAGATGAAACAGCTGTTAGATAAAAGCAGACCTGATAGTTATTTATTAATGAAGGTCAATCAAGTAAAACAACAGAGCGACACCTCAGATACCTGCGGATGGCATAGTATGCGGTTTCTTTTAGAGCGAGCGAAAGGAACCCGTTTTAAATTTGCCAGCGGATGGACTGATTTGAAGGAGAAGGAAGCGGAGAAGTTGAAAGCCCAGAACGGCTACGGTTTTGACACCTTTATTGAACCCCAAGTGGTTTGAAGCAATTAAAAAACAAAAATATATTTTCCTATATATAGTTTTTTGAGATTGTAAGACTTACTATGGATTATAGAGGAGGGCGAAGTAGCGGTATCTATTACATAAACAGTAAAAATAGGATAAATGGCACAGACAGCAATTTCACTCACTCAATTGATATGAAAGGTTTAGATAACCCAACACATTGTAAAATACTTCATATCTATGTGCCGAAGTCGTATTATTCCGTCGCCAGCCCTTACAACACTTTTACTCTGAGTGAAGATGGATTTGAGGCACTAATTACGATACCCGAGGGCAACTACACAATGAACAACTTAAAAAATAAGCTGGCCGAAGTGCTAACAGCAGATAGTCCCAACCATTACACATACACGATAACGAGCAACAATACCAACACAGAACCCGAAGACGGCAAGTTATTATTTACCGTGGCGGGAAACCTAGGAATTCAACCGCGGTTTATATTTGACACCGAAACTCGTATTCAAGAAGTTATGGGTTTTGACCGCGACTCAACATATTTCTTTGCTAATAATACCATTAGGTCGCCAAATGTCATAATCTTGACTGGTGAAAAAACATTGTATCTACAATCGGACCTCATTGGCGAAGGCGATAATCACGTATTACAGGAGATATATACGGCGAATGAAATCCCATTCGGCTCTGTCATATATGATGGCTCGGGGTCGGAGTATGTCAAAAGACTATCTACAAACTCAAACAATGTGTATCGGTTTTATTTGACTGACGAAAATGACCAACCAATTAACCTAAACGGGCTCGGTATTGTTATGACTTTGTTGATTTACAGGGAAACGAATTATTTTAATTTATTTACTTCATTTTTTAATTTGTTAAAAAGCCGATAATTAATTAATTTATTTTTTTTCTCATATTAAAATATATAGAACCTTTTGAAAATCGTTTTTTTGAGATCGTAAGTGGTTTTTGAAAAAAAGCACTTACACAAAAATGCCAGTCCAATACGGTGGAGAACTAGTCCATCAGACTAAGGAACTGCTCACGGGTAAGTATGAGTTAAATAAGCTTACTAGCAGTGAAGGGTCGGCAAATGTTGCCCTTACTACTGCTGGTGGTATGGAAAGCACATTTGAAATTCCTACCCGCCCTTTGAACCTCGCGAGGTCTGTGTTGCGATTTACTTACACTCCCGCACTGCCAGGAGGTGCTGGTCGCTACAATCGTATCTATATGGATTGTCTGTCTATGATTAAAACTATTGAACTGCGAAGACGAAGCGGGCAGTATTTGTGTAATCTTCAACACGTGGGTAATTACACAAAGGTTATATGGAAAACCAGAAATGAAGTATGAAAGATTTATGGCACTTGATAACCACGGTGCTGGTGTGGCTAGCGGTGCTATGCTTCAAAAGTGTAATGCTGGAAAAGTTGAAATTGGAACCGTAGCGGAAAGAAAAGCGATTACTGATGCGGCAGATACCGCAGGTCTTAAAGCTGCTGTTCAAGCAAACTACAAAGTGCCTCTTGTTAATGCTCGTCGCCACGATGATACCGCTCTCGCTGATAGCACTGCTGGGAATTATAGTTTGGTTAATGTTCCTTTTGAGGAGGCTAAGTATTTTGAAGGTGGTGCCGATAATACTGCCACCCCTGTTATCAGTGTTAAGTTTCCTTTGGGTATGCTGTTTGGCACTATTTTTGAACTGGATAAGACTATTGGATTTAATGAAATTCTGGATATGCGGATTGTGTGGGCTGAAACTCCGCGAACTTCATTCTATGGCACTAATGTAAGTTCTATTTCCACTGGTGCTACCGCTACGGCCGTCGGTGCTACTGTCTCTAACCTAAATCTATTCCTCGCGGTTGAGACCGACCCGAATGTTATTGTGGGGCTTCAACAAAAGATTGCTGGTGAGGGTTTTCCATTCAAGATTGAGTATCCTATTGCTTGGAAACAAAACCTTCAAACTGCTCAGCAGAACTATGTTATCAAAATGAACCGCGCGTCGCAGGGTGAAAGAATTCGTCGTATATACACATCCGCCTTTAACAACACTGAGAGTGCCAATACTTCTTTTGATAATGATAACAGGGCGGATGCTAAGATTACTAAATATTACACGACACTTGATGGAACTCGTCTCCAACAGTTTGATATTGACACTTCTGAAAATGAGGATTATATGATTTTGAAGGATAAGTTGAAGGGAAGTGCTATTTTGAATTCTGATGTCTATCATTACAACTGGTTCCACGTTAATACTTGGGATAACAACCGCCCGCTGTGCGATAAGGATACAGACGGCTATGAGGTGAGTGGTCTGAGCCTTGACACTGAGAGACGATATGAGTTCGTTTCTGAGACTGCTGGAAACAATCTCAACCATTACACATTCGCCATCCTTCAACGAAGTGTTCTTGTGAAGGGAATTGAAATCCTAATGAGTTAGCCCCTCCGGTTAGGTGATACGCTTTTGAGATCGTAATTACAATTAATTTTTGATAGTTAATTTATTTTTTTGAATAATATAGGAATTATGACGACTCACCAACGAAATTTAATCGCACAAGACCCTAACGGAGACTTCGTAAATGTCAAAGTCGGGTATGATGGCCACATTGAAACCAATAATATGAAAACCGCTTTCGGTGTGAACTGGCGGTGGCCACACTCATTTCATATTTTCAATCTCATGGATACCAGCATCTCTGCACTGGTACTCTCATAGGATTTGAAATCTTTGAGACAGTGGCGATGAGTTTGAGGAGTGCTGTTGGCTTGGCGGCGACCCTTACGGAGGTAGTTTCCTCCTATGGGCTATTCTATGGCCGCAAGTCGATCATCCTCTATTTCTTCTCGGCGTTACACACAGTTAACCCGAGTAAGCTTACTCAGCTCATACAACAATGCTCGACGTTTAGCTCAGTGAAGTCCAAGAACTTCCTCGAGACACACGTGTTCGAAAATACGGTTCAAAGCGTTGCTCCGTCAGCACTGTTTCAAGAAGTGATGAGTGCATGCTCAAACATGGACTCGCTCACGGAGGCACATACGGCACAGGCAGGCGGTGTACCTGTTGGCGCACAAGCCACGTACACAAACAGAGTTGCCGGTTGGAAGAGACAGAGAGAGCCAGACCTGAAGACCGCATGTTGGAGGTGGTTCGCGGGCTTGCAGTGTAAGGCACAGATGGAGAACAGAGACTGCTCTTTCAATCATGATAGGCAGAACCCAACAGCAAGGGCAAATTTCTGAGCAGGACGGAAGGCAAGGAACCGGGCCTTTTCAATATGCTTCAGATTGCCGCTGCGAACGAAGGTTGGTATGCCAATATGTGTGATGATGAGGAGTTACGAGAGGCAATCATTACCTACATGAAGAGGATGAAGGAGAAGAAAGAGGAAAGGGAGAGACAAAAGAACTTAAAGGCCTCTCAAAGAGGACGAGAAGGAGGAGCAGGAGCAGGAGGACGAGGAGGAGGAGGAGGAGGAGGACGAGGACGAGGAACATGGAGAGGAGCCTCGAGGTGGCAGGGAACCCCTCAGAGAGGAAGAGGAGGAGGTCGGGGATATACCCCTTATGGAGGGAGAGCTGTTCGAGCTCCAGCCCCCCACCCAGAGGAGGAGGAGGCTCGTGGGCAAGCTCCAACCCGAATTTCGGTCGAGCTCAGGCCTACAACACTGCCTCGGAGACCGATACGTCATCCTACCCGGACACTACTCAAGGTAATCGTTTCGAGGTGGTGGAATGACTGGAGGGGGAAGAAGAGAGGAAGGAGAAGACTGTGAAGTTTAACCCTAAAGTCACAGTGCTTTCTAATGCTGTTGTGCAGACTGGGCCAACGCTTCCTCTATGTGAAAACAAAGATGTGGGTACACAGAGACTGCAGCCCCAAGGTAGTCTCATACCCGTTCATACAGCACGGTTACCAATGATAACTGATGCAAATAGGAAGGCGAGACTTGCGATGGAGGCGAGGAGGCCAATGGCAGACGTATCGCCTCGGCCAAGCAAACAACCACGAACAGACTCAATGTCTACGGTCGCGGCGGGTGGCGAGCAAAAAGACAATGTGTGTACTCAAGTACCACAAGACAATGTCGCTCAAATAGTAAACGCACCAGTACCGCAGAATAATAAAAATGTTAATGAGGTGAAGCAGGGGGAGAAGAAGGAGGAGTTGAAAAATTTAGAGACAAGACTCCAAAATTTGGAACGTAAAGTTCTTGTTCTCGCAGCCAATATACACAGGCCCGATGCTCTGTGTTATAAGGAACTTTATTGTGAAACATTGAAGACAATATTAAAAGTTGGTAATGATACGATGGCGAATATTAATATTGTGGGCCGGAAGTTTTTTAATCGATACCGGGACTGGGTGGACGGAAATATGAGAAATTCGACTGGCACTCTGAAGGGAGTGGGTAGCCGGACGGTCATCACGGGAATCATCACACTGACCTTTAAATTAAAATCCGCACGAGTATACCGCATGGATCTTTATGTCATCCCCGGTTACTACGGGTCAATATTACTATATATCGTATGACCAATTGCCTACGATGGGGGCTGTGATTGATTGCGCCGCACGGCGAATGATATATGGAGTAAAAAGAGGAGAAAAGAACGATATTGATCCCTTCAACGCTACTGACTCGTATGAGGCTCATGAGCTGAGTCTAGCGACGGATCATAAAAAGATGGCCATCGCACATGAGTCACTTGAGGTGTACGTTCACCCCCATGTCGTAAGACCGGATGAACTGTCCTGGACCGACAATTGGGAATCCCAAGTGTGCACTGTCACAGTTCCGACATGCCATTGGGACAAAAAGTCTATTGATGACTTAATCGAGAAGCGAAAGGAGGAGATTATATGTGTCGCACAAAGAAGCCCGTCGTTGGCGAGATTCGCGGAAGGAGTAGGAACAGATGTCCATATTACTAACGGATACTGTTTCCATGCGAAAGTAGGAGAAGAAAAAAGGGAGGCGTTTGTACCAAGGAGAACGGGGCGAATCCCGGATACTCCACCAGAAACTATTAAAAGTTTTATTACTGATTTCTGGGGTGACGAGCCCACGTGGCCCCGTTCACTAACTGAAGTGAAGAAATGCTTACGGACTTTATTCGAAAATAATAAGCCGTATACTATTATCCTGCCATATATTGAGAAGGCGATATGGGCGCAGGAAATAAGGGACCGGCTTATTGATCATCCTATACCGGTACCCTCTCGCAAGCAACAGCTAGTGGTGGCTTGTCGTATGGGAACTCGTGAGCAGAGCAGTGCATACAAGCGGAAGCTCAGAGACCTCGACAAGTTGAAATTGATACCGCAAGCATTCACATGCTTTGATGGTTTTTACACCCGTAAAGCTCCTTTGCAATACGCGAGACTCATTGACATGCTGGTGGAGCTCGGTAAAGATGATGAGCCGGACACGGTCACGTATGAAAAGACGGGCCTAGATGATGTCTCGGAAGAGGACTTAGGCTTGGAGGAGGACAGAGAACCCCTCAAGCAACATAAGCAGATGTCTGATGAAGATTTTCAAGAGGCGGCGCGGAAAATATTGGAAGAAGGAGTAGGCACGGAGAAGGAGAAGGAGCTTTTAAAAGCCAAATTAGAGGCGAACAAGGAAATTTTTGACCCTCCACATGCAGGTGGTGTCAAGCCTGAAGATTTCACTGCGGTTATTTACAAAATACCGGGTGCGGAGCCGTCACCGGCACCACGAAGGGCGAATTTGAGTATACATGAGGCGAAGATAGCGGAGGAGCTAGCAAGACAGCTGCTCAATGAGGACTTTATTGAGAGATCAACATCCTCAATAGTCTCACAACCGAGAATAGTGCCGAAGCCAGGAGGAGAATGGCGCCTGACAGTTAACTATGCTCGTGTTAACAAGGTGCTGGAGGAAGAGAGAAATCCTCTCCCGACATTAGAAGAAGGAAGGAGAGTACTGCGGAATGCAAAATTCTATTCGGTCATTGACCTTAAGAATGGCTTCTGGCAGATACCACTGGAGGAAAAGTGCAGATGGCTGACGGCGTTTGTGGTGGGTATGGAAATATATCAATGGAAAGTGCTTCCGATGGGCCTCAAGCAAGCCCCAGGACTTTTCCAGAAGGCGATGCAGAAGATGTTGAGCAGTCAGTACGATGATTTGTCTGACGGAGGCTTTATGAGAAGGCGGGGACAGAAGGCGGGAGAATATGCATTTTGCTATATCGATGACATTATCGTATACTCTAACGCAATGGAGGAGCATATCGATCATTTGTCCGATATATTCAGGCGCATCGGAGCTTTTGGCCTGAAGTGCAATCTAAAGAAGTGTCAACTTGCCAAGACGAGTGTGACATACTTAGGGTACGAGATCTCCCATAATCGAGTCTCGATATCCAAAGAGAAGAGGGAGGAGATTATGAATCGACCGATACCGAAGAACCGCACTGAATTGCACTCATTCCTTGCGATGGCGCAATACTATAGCCAGTTTATACCCGATTGGGGTGCAACACGGGCTAAAGTGGAGAAAATGATAGATTTTGGAGACTTTGAGAAGTGGGACGAAGAGGCTTTGCTAGCGTTTCATGCGCTCAAAGATCTCATTTACAAAGACCCGAAAGACGGAGGACTGGTGTTAACGATGCCCGACTTTACGAAACAATTCGTAGTCGATACAGACGCATCTAAGTTTGCGATTGGGGCTGTATTACAACAAGAGGATGAGGAGAAGAAATTACGCCCAATCATGTTTATTAGTAGGAAGTTGTGTGCGGCGGAGAGAAACTATTGCACAAGGCAAAGAGAGGCGTTGGCGGTAGTATGGGCCCTCAAGAGGCTCAGAGAGTATTTGTGGGGAGGACCTCAATTTACTGTCAGAACTGATCATCATAACCTGTTATGGTTGATGAATCATGAACAGACGGGACGGCTGGCGCGGTGGCAAGCGTTCTTGTCTTGTTTCGATTTTACAATGGTCCATCTACCGGGAAAGCGAAATGTGGTCGCTGATAGCCTCTCTAGGCTAGAGTTTAACTCAGAAGTATCGGCGTTGGTGTCCACGGTGGAGATGGAAGACTTGTCCACTGACAAGGTGTATGAGGTCAGCCACATTGAGGCGATGGAGATGGCGATTGGAGTCTGATATGACCGCACAGGTCTACGGTACAGTCCACAAGGCCCGGATCACGGGATATGTTGTGAGCTACATACCCAGGAGGACGCTGAGTGGTCCTATGAGGTATATGAGAATGCGAAGGCGAACATAAGAGAGGAAGAGGAGACGCAGGAAGTTTATGCGGAGCCTCCTCAAGAGCGGAGAAGTGACCTAGACGATGACCCGGAAAGAATCGGGTACGGCTAGAAGATGGTACTATCCATATAGCCTCGCCTACCGCATGGAGGCAACAACAGGCTCAAGATCCGGAGTTTAAAGAACTGATACAGTTATATCAGAACCCGGATGAGCTACGGATGACGAAAGCGATCAAAGATCAGATGAAGGAGATGGGATGGAGAGATGGTCTACTGTGGTACAAGGGCATTCACGGTCGCTATGCGTCATAGCCGGACAAATGGACCCTTTGGGTACCGGAGAGTCTGAGACGATTTATATTTGTCGCAGCCCACAATTGCCCACTTTTGGCGCATCCGGGTCGACAACGAACTCATATGTTCGTAGCGAGGCGATTCTGGTGGAAGAAGATAAAGGAGGAGATAGATCAGGCGGTGGATGCATGCATCCCGTGCAAGATAAACAAAACACCACTGAAGGCAAATTTCGGCCTGATTGGCGAATTTCCTCTTCATGCGGGGATGTTTGAGTTTATACACATTGATCATGTGGGACCTTTCCCAGAATCGAAGGATGGTTACAAATACCTCCTTACGGCTATTGACAGAGCCACCAACTATGTGTGGATCATCCCTGTCAAAGACGTTACCGGCAAGACGACGGCCGAGGCGCTGATCGATAGGATCATGTCACAGATCGGAGTACCAAGAAAGATATGTTCTGATCGAGGCTCGGACTTTAATAACGAGGTCATCGACAAACTATCTAAGTATTACGGGATGAAATGGCAATATGTTACTGCCTATAACCCGCGAGCAAATGGGAAAATCGAGCGGGTACACAGACCCCTCAAAGCCTCGCTAAAGATGTATTGCACGAAGAAGGAGAATCAAAGAGCATGGGTCGAGGCAGCACCATCATTTGCGTTTGCAATGAACTGTCTACCCTCTACGGCGTTAGGAGGCTCGAAGAGCTCAATCTCGCCATATCAGTTAGTATATGGGCGTGAGCCTGATATCCCGACTTCGCTCCTTCACCCAAAAGACACTTGGGCGGATGCGGATGAGTTGTTTGGGATGAGACTTAGAGTGAAGATGGAGGCGGAACAAATAGTCAGGGCGCATAGAGAGGCGGAGCGCCGAAAGACTGATGCTGAAGGGGTGCGACAAGCGCACTTGGATCAGATCAAGTTCCAGGTCGGGGATATTGTACTGTTGTATCATCCTCAGGTCCCGAAAGGAGTCAGCTCTAAGCTGTTCACTCACTGGAAAGGACCTTATCAGATTATGGAACAGACGGGACCTCTGAATTACAAGATCAGGGGTAGAGGGAAGGTGCAAATTGTGAATGTAAGAAGGCTGATTAAGTATGATCCCTTCTTACTGGAAGATGAATCCGTTGAGGAGGCGTTAAAACGGATGAAGGATGATTTCAAAGAGGTGCCGCCCATCCACAAGGAGGCTGGCATAGACCAAGACGATGCTTATCGGGCACCGATAGCTGAGAAGGAGAGTGAGGAGGACAGCAAGGAGAAGACTGACCGCATAAGCGCGGTGGGGACTCAGTCCAAGTCTCCGCGAGAGCATAGCGGAAAGAAGGAGAAGATCACAGAGGCGCAGCTAAGGAGAGCGCGGAATGATCTTATCAACGACCAACCGAGGAAGGCGATGAGGTCGATGAGATCAAAGGACGTCCACTAGGAGGAGGAGGGAACGGACACTGACCCAAACGCGGGCAACGTTGAGATTGTCCATGAGCGATGGAAGGAAGGCGATGCGATAGCAACCATCGCATGGGTGAAAAATGTTTTCTATCTGATGAGACCAGCGGAACAACATGTCGCTGATGACACTCTCTCAGACTTATACTTGATGCGGGTCGTGGCGGTCCCACGACAGATGCGTGTCACACGGACACTCAAAATATCATCCGCCGCAAAGATAGTACAACCGATACTCCAGTTCTGGAGAAGTATGGACCCGGTTGAGGATCCAAAGGCAAGACATTATCTGCCAGTATATAAAGACGCAAAAAGTCTCGAGACATGGGATGATACAATTACTCCCAGAGACAAGGATTACACTGCGTGGACCATTCAGACACTGCCAAGAGGAGTGCTTGATGTCCCTTTTGAATTATCGTTGGGCGGAATCCCTAATAAGATCTGGGACATTCTTGAACAGTCAAAGTTCGATCTGACTTTTGTTGGTGGTCCTCCACCAGGCAAAGAAATCCGCGCCAGACGACGAAGGCAGTGACAAAGAAACTATTTTTCTTTATGCGTCTCAAATAAACTGATTGATTGCCCACGGCGTATCATGATTTGATCATGCATCATCAGTTATCAATATGAATATTAAAAAGACTCAGTGATATAACTTGGCATTCGATCGCAACATACGAGTGCGAAAGGTCGATCGACGATGATACTACACCGTAT
>WBZZ01002096.1:12500-55000 GCA_019918135.1 Paulinella micropora
GTACAGACTTTGACCAGTTTTAATTATATTGCTGCCTGCAGTACCGGTAGTGAGTTATAAAAAAATTAACAGATACACTGTTGCGGTGGTATAAATAGTCTGAGGTTTAGTGACTAATTAAAGTTTGTTCCTATGGTATTCAGCGGGCCGGGCTTATTAAGGAAAGAAGCCTCCGTCTTGCGCAATTATTTTATACGGTACAGTTCCACCCCTGAGACCAGTGACCAGGCTAGCTACTAAGACGGAAAAAATAAAGTGAGAACTTGAAAAATAACACACAGAAGCAGCTGCCAGACTTGGCTAAGTGAATACATGAATGGCCGGATTCTATCCCGAGTCAACCCGCACTCGGCTGCACCTGAAATCAATAACTTGTGACGAAATTGCAAGATTTCCACCGCTGACTCAGCGGCGGAGGCTCAGGGGGTCTTTCACAAAGCTTTGCCCTCTCAGTCACTGCCGGCCGCCGCCGCCGCGGGCTCCAGGCCGCTCCTGGAACGGCCGTGGCTGTATTAATAAAATGGCCCCCGGCGCAACAATAAACGGTTGCACGTGACATGAAAATATAAGCCGCGCCGGACACTCCCCCTGGCCCGGCAGGACGACTCGGACTCCGGACCCGGGCCGTGAAAGGACAATAAATCAAGTTTCTCTGATAATAACTGGCTGAACTTCACCTGGCGTCACTCACTGACAGCCGCACTAGCTCACGGAGGCTGGCAAACAGTGCCGGGTCCTAATCATTTGCCAAGCGTCACTTATATTAATATGTAGATTCTATTAATACTATAATGGTCCCGTGACCGTTAGAGCACTCATCAACTTCAAAGCAAGGCAGCTGAGTAACTTTCACCTGCTTGTGATTCCGTGACCGTGGCATCATTAGTCCGATATCGTCCGGCCCGCCGCCGCCGGCTTGTGGGCGGCTTAGTGACTTGTGAGTTCAATATATCAGTCTAATATTCAATGACTAGTAAAATGTAGTGAATTGTACCGGACGCAGATAGGTAAATATGTGCTACTTTATCAATACCCCGTGTCGGTCCAGACACAATAAGAGATTGTTCGTATTAATAACACTCTTAACCGGATAATGATAATATTACTAAAAAGGTCCGTTACCCTTTTTAGGTCAGAATATATTATCGTTAGACCGGACAACGGGAACTGGCTGGTATTTGCCTTGGTTGTTTTTGGGTTTCGCTAGTCTCCCACATTTTCCCACCATCTTTGATTTTTATTCATATAAGTGAAGACGATTGGGTTACTGGCGAAGTTGTTGAATTTGGTTGAGTAAAAGGATATGCATCAATAAATATATTCTTTTGACATCGAACCGGCAAAAGTGGAGTCCCATACCTGTTTTCCTTTTACGCCAAGTTTGACACTTCGCTATCCCTATTCTTTGCAATGTATAAATAAGGAGAAAGGATCCATTGCACAAGATAGATAGAGGAATACGGGGAGGAAAGGACGTGCGTGTTCTGTTCCTATTTGCTCATTTTCTGCCAATTATCAAGGCGAGAACGTGTGGCAAACAGACACGTACGACTCAATCTCTGTTGACACCTATACACACCCACCCACTATCTTCTCCTCCCGCACAATACAACCAATCGTGCACACAGTGTGAGGACATAAAAGAGAGATAGGAGAGAAGGGTAGAGTGTAGTTGGTTGGGTGGCAAGCGGAGCAAACTTATACGACAGTAACGAACTCTCACACACACACCTACAAACCACGTCATATCCTCTATCCATCATCCGAAACAGACTGCACAGACAATCAATTTTGTCTTCCAACAACAACATTCACTTGTTCTGTCATTTCGTGCCCACTTCCAAGCATCCAAAGTGCACAAGGGAGTAGAGAGCAGACATAGACAGACAGAAAACAGAAAACGAGTGCTGTGCACCAAAGTCTGATTGTGCAAACTAGCTCGTACTCAGCCCCTCCATTGCAGCCAATTTGCAGGGGGTAGGGAGGCTAGTTAGTGGAAATATAGGCCAAGACAAAATGAGATAGAGTGACGTCAGCCAGACGTTTCATTTGTTCATTTTTGGCGATTCCAATTTCGTCGAAAATTTCAAGCAACAAATCACTCTCCTACCTCCACACTTCACTCCCTCCTATATCCAACAGGTCACCTAGGGTCAGGGAAAGGATTTCAAAGCAGGGCTCCTATTGTGGCTCACCAAGGAGTCCTTACCTACTTCGCACTCGGTAGGTTCGTTCTACCCCACACACACAGAACTTCCTGAGCTGAAAAGGGAAACTAAGGAGTCCCAACCAGGGATTGGACACCCTACCGAGGGTTCCAAACGATAAGCAAGGCTTGAGCAACCAGCTCCATAACCCTTTTTATCTTCCTATTGGGAAAAGGGGGCCATCACTTCTGATTATTTCAGAAGTATCGTTTCCTCCCTACCTCTCAGTTACGGAGTCGTGCTTGTAACTATAGGGTGCCCCAGTTCCAATACAACTGGCAAGTGTTTCGCAAGGCGTGAGGTTCCCCTACCAAAAGGGGGGGGGGGGGGGGGTGAGTAATCTCAAACCTATCTACACGCATCCTATCACTTGCTTACACACACACACACACACACACACCCAAAAAAAAAAAAAAAAAAAAAAAAAAAAAAAAAAAAAAAACTGTCTCTATACAGACAACGAACGAACCAACACCTACCAACCAAGCCACACGCCGCTTAAAAACCAAGACTGCCAACAATTGACGTATTGCACAAAAATGAGCTGCTGACACTCCAAACAAGACGTCTGCCAGAAGACGCCTTGTCCCCCACACTGACACTTTGCCACCAGTTCGTGCACGGCGTATCCCCAAAAGGAAACGACCCCAAGTGAATGAACCCATAATGGCTGGTATGTGGGACTCGCCCACACAAGAGGCTGATCGATCAGCTATGGACAATCAAGGTCAAGCTGACGACACGAACACTGGGGCTGGTCCCTTCCAGACACCCGTGCCGAATCGTGCCGACATAATTGTTCGGTCGTGATGCCAAGAATGCTGCACCCATCCCACCGTCCCCATGGAGAGACGCTGGGGGCGCATTGATCTTGACCCGAACCACAATCCCTGTCATCCCTGTCCCTCAGGCTAGTTTGGACATGACGGGACCCACGGGATGGCCAGCATCCCCAACTGAACCTGAGGACCAATATCATTTCCCTCTCGCAGCCCCTCATATCCATAGCAATATGTATGGGGACATCAACCATTGGACCAGAGCAACCATGGTGGTGGAGGGAAAAGACAAGGTGATTGGCCTAAAGTCCACTAATCCACGGTTCATAGAACAAAGATCGATAGTGGAACTTATCACGCTTTGGGAGGACTTATGTATGTGTCGAGACAGGCTCCTCAACGAGGCTTGGCAAACATACCACCAACAAGTCCCACGCTTACGGCAAACACTCACTTGCAGCAAATACGCTAGTGAGCAAACGGCTATCATCACTGCCGTAACTGCACCTGATGCCACTGGCGTGGACACTCTATATTGGCCCGATGCCAACTACCTAAACCGTCTCCAGGCCAACCTCACGACAAGGGCCATAGTCACCCTCAAGGGACTCGAGAACGTCACTGGGATGTGGCAACGTGTTTCAGCGATGGGAGGAAGAAGCTGTCGATGCACAGCTTGGAAACGTCTCTCCAAGTTCGCCAGTGTCTTGACGACGGAATCCGTGATTACGGGAGAGGCGAGCAGTCTGAAAATTACACACAAGAGAACAACGTACTCCTTGTGTGCGCCTGTGAACAGCCCGTTGAATATCCACTCCCCGCACTGTGAAGCCAAAATGTACCTAAGCAGATATCAAGACAAAGAAATATTTCCGGGCTGAGCTCAATAATCACCTGCCAGCAGGAATACTCTGGCAAGCGAACATTGAGCACAAGTAACGCAGCAGCCTCTCGTACATTTAGAAATATTTCCAGTGCCTGGAAATATTTCTGGAAATATTTCCAGCAACTGGAAATATTTCCAGTGCCTGGAAATATTTCCAGTCACTGGAAATATCTCCAGCAACCGGAAATATTTCCAGCTACTGGAAATATTTCCAGGAATCGGAGGAATTTCCTGTACATCTGAATATACAATGTAAGTCATACATCTACCACTTTTCACCAGTCAGATCGTTGGGGTTTCTGCAAGGAGCAGCGTTGGTTGTTCGTCCTGTTGCAGCGCAGAACGCAAGCCAGCGCTGGTCCAGGATGCGCTGCTTCTCCTGAGTGAACATCACCCCCCACTCCTGCACCTTGCGAAGCCACTTTTCCCATTTCTCCCCTTTTTCAGGTCTCTCAACCTTTTTTTTCCCCATGAGCAGTGCAAAGAGATGCCTCTTGACACACCCTTCCACCAGGTGCAAAGCGTCTTCCACTGCTTGTTTAATGCAGTCCTCCTGCAGGTGCGCAAAAATAGGCACATCTTGGAACCCCTTGTACTGTCCTTCTGCGCTGATAGCAGCGTTACAGCCGTACCGGATGGCGTTTTCATGCTTCCGGCGCGGGGGGTCCGCTCCCTCTGGGTGTCGCCAGTCATAGAAGTCCCCTACTTTGACCGCCCTCATTTCACACTTTGTACAGCCCTCGTAGCCTAGCTGGTTGTGACAGAGCAACTGCACATGCGCAATATCGGCAGCCACAAAAAAAAGGTTGAACTTGTTTGTTTGCAGGTCCGCGATAAGTGGCTTCAACCAGGGCTTCAGTACGCGTGGCTTGCTAGGCCCTGGTATAATGCCACTAAAAACCGTGAAGCGCGAGTCGGAACGTAAGAAAAAGGGCAGGTTAAGTATTTCCAGCGTTACTAGTTGAACACTGTACGTCGTATTCACCGTGCGAAAACACGGTATTCCATCGAAGAAGAGCGCCAGGGTCAGGACGTTGGGGTCGCGAATGTACTTCTTCCACGCAGGGCTACCCCGTAGCTCCGTGGGGATGTACAAGCGTACAGGCATGCCTGTTGACTTGCTGACCAGGATGTAACGCTGAACATCTATGTCAGCAATGCACTGTTGTCATGAACCTTGAAGTATTTCCAGGGGCTGGAAATATTTCCAGTCATTAGAAATAGTTCCAGTGGCTGGAAATATTTCCAGTGTCTGGAAATATTTCCATTCATTAGAAATCTTTCCAGTGGCTAGAAATATTTCCAGCCACTGGAAAGATTTCTAATGAATGGAGATATTTCCAGACACTGGAAACATTTCCAGCCACTGGAAATATTTCTAATAACTGGGAATATTTATAACCACTGGAAATATTCTAGGAGACTGGAAACATTTCCAACTGCTGGAATTATTTCCAGTGGTTGGAAACATTTCCAGACAAGTTGCTGCTTACCGGGATGGGCTAGCATCGCAGCCAAGGACTCCTTCACATCCAGGTGCCGTAACATCCATTTCGGAGCCTCTTCCGGTGTGGTTGCGATGTCTTTATGACACGCTCTGCACCTGGGCGGAACGGTGCCCTTCCATTCAGAAACCCCTTCCTTGCATTCATTGGGGCAGACGAAATACTTCTTGCGGATGTGCGCGGTGCTGCGGAACATGCTTTTCTCGAAACTCTGCCATCCGGGGATCACCGGGGCAGGCGCGCCACCATCCAAAACAACTAGATTGATTATGTCCACCACGGCCTCCATGAGGGCACGAGGAGCGTGGTGAAAGGCCCAGCATGTCCAGAACGGCGCCCCGTGTCAGCAAGCCATTGCGGAACAACTTGCAGGACAGGCCATCCGTGGACAACTCTCCCTCGTCCGCCCCATGTGCTAAGCGCCCTTCTCTAAGGTTGTCTTCCACTTGCTGTTGCAGCCAAGCAAGGCGGACTTGTTGTTTGAGTTCCCCTGCATCAAGATCGCGATCGTCGTCAATGTCGTGGTCACTGTCGTGGCCACTGTCATGATCAGTAAAAGCATTGGTCGACGTCCACATTGTCGTCCTTCTCCTGCGCCGCTGCGTGTCTCTGAACAAGACCTGCAAAACAGACGTACACACACAAATTTAAATGCTCACATGCACATGTACGTACATAGAACTAGTATTACATACCCTCCTTCTCCATACATACATACATGCTGTCATACATTCAACGCGCAGAATTAATATACGTTCAGACATAGTTGCAGATAATACAGGCGTACATAGTTACACATACATAGATAGTATTACAATCATTGGTAGGCTTAAATTGTGTTTGTTTCCTTCCAAAAGAGACCCAGTTGTTCAAGGTTCATTCCTTGCTCAAGCATTTTGAGTATATGGCGTCTAATTGTCAGGTCAGTCTGCAAAAGTCCCATCCTTGTACAGTCCCTGCAGGGACAGGGACGAAGACTGCGCGGGTGACTCCCGCCTCTGTAGGACATGTCGGTCCGGACGAGGAAAATCTGGAAAAAGTCTGGAAATATTTCCAGTGGCTGGAAATGTTCCCGCCTCTGTAGGACATGTCGGTCCGGACGATGAAAATGGCAATTGGCGGGCCCAACTTCACCTGCCGCACGAGTTTTTGAATCTTTGCAACGGGTGTCTGGTTTTTGCAAAAAGAACCAAGAAACCATGGCGAGAACCAAGAAGGCCACGAGGGAGCAGAGGGCCGTGCGCATGGCAAAAGCAGCAGCAGCAGCAGCATCGAGAGCAGTGCAGCGCAAGCACGCACCAGACACTGCCAACTACTCTCCGGGGGAAAATACTCGAGCTGCGAAAAGGGCAAAAACGGGCGAGGTAGCGGGCAAACAGCTAGTTGCCAAACGTGGCCTTCTCTTGTCTGAGGGTTCCGAGGAAGAACAAAAACAAGACAATGCTGAAGTAGAGGGAGAAGAGAATATTGAGGAGGTAGAACAAGAAGAACCAAAAGAAAAAGAAGGAGGAGGAGAAGGAAAAGAAGAAGAAGAAAAAGAAGAAGAAGAAGATGACGAAGACAAGGAAAATGCCGAACAAGAACAAGAACAAGAACAAGAAAAAGAAAAAGAAAAAGACCAGGAAAACACAGCTCCTGCTGCTGCTGCTTCTTCTTCTTCCTCTTCTTCTTCTTCTTCTTCTTCTTCTTCTTCCTCCTCCTCCTCCTCCTCTTGATCCTCTTCCTGATACGAAGGGCCGCCCCATGTCCGGTCGTAGGGAAACAAAATTTTGCGTACATTATTAAAAAATGTCAGTATTATTCGTAAAAACATTATTTTAATGCTAAAAAATCATTTTTACTGCAAAAGTCTGCAAAAAAAACTTTAATACCTATTGCGTCTGACTCTCAGCCCGACGTACCGACACTACAGTCAAACAGCTAGTCATACGCGCTAATTCATTGTATACGATATGTTACAAACGCTTTCCTGCAACTAAAACATATAATAAACAAACATAAACAAACCCTGCATCAATGACAAATTATTTTCCTGATTTATCTGGTGGCACTTGGGCGCCACCACACCGTGCCACCCAGGACAAACACGTACTGCTTGCATCCGACCAGCAATATTATAGTCGCAAAATCGTGGACGGCTACATGTCATGCATAGATTTTATGTATAGACAAATGGAATAAAAAAGAAAAAACTTAAAACTGATTATGAAGATTGCTTTGGCGGGAAAATCCACGCCTGTGGTGGCACTTAGCGCCACCTCTTGCTCTCCACCCGCAAAACAGTATTATTACATGTCCCGATCCCGGATATCACGGAAGTACTGATTCCCCGCTAGAAATACAGCAGTGAATAAAACAAAACAACACTAAACTTGAAACAAAAAATCCTTGATGAATGCGCGCTGAGCGCGCACCGGCGCGACCGATCGCCTGCCACCTGCGTACCACCCCGCACCACGCACCTACCTATAACCGTGACAAGGCAAATGCTTGCGCAAACAGCAAAAAAACCGCATGTTGATGAAGCAAAAGCGGAAAAAGATATTGCAAAAAAGAAAATGATTATGCATTCCCGCCTCCGGTGGCACTACGAGCCACCGAAGCGTGCCAGCCACCATCGCACTGTCGACCGTGAAGGCGCCCAAGTCAATCTAAATCAGCCAAACAATTTTGCTGCGGCAAATACGAATTCTATGCAAGTAATTCACCAGACAAGTGCTTCGTCCTCGCTGCTGCTGTCGGGAAAGCCGCCAGGGGGCTCGCACAGCTCACAGCCTACGTAATCTTCGCTGCCTGGAGGAGGGTTGTTGCTGTTGGGATGGTTGCAATGTTTGCAGAGCCAGATCTCGCCTCCTTCGGAATTTGCGTCCCCCTCGTCCCGGTCGCTGTCCTTTTGATCTTCCTCATGATCTGACTCCTGGTAATTCACCGGCCGAGCCGCCCTCCTCTGTCGCTTTGCTGCTCCGCCCCGCCCAGCGGGACGTGAGCCTCGCACTGCCGCTCCGGAGGAAGGGCCACCACGCGCTGCGTTGCCCGGCTGCTTCCTTTTCCGGCCTGCTTTTTTATTTGCTTTCTTTTTGCTGCTTTTGCCTGCGCCACCTTCGGTATTGCCGCCGTCGCCGTCGCCGTCGCGTCCCTTGTGGCTCGCCATAGCGTCCTCCAGTCTCTGCTGAAGGTCGGCCATCTTACCCTGCGTCGACAGCCCTAACCCTTTCAGCAAAGCGATACATTCGGGCTTGAGCATTTGGGTGAAACTTCCCTTTGCCTTGCTCTTTGCTCTCCCGCTGGCAGCAGACACCGAGTTGAAGTAGCTCTGCTTTTCCTCGTAGCTCATGCCATCGGTCGCTCCGGACTTCACGTGTATCGCCAAGGCTGGCTCCCCCAAGCTCTGATGCTTGGACTTGCACCGCTCGTCCTTTTTGTGCGCAGGTACGGGGTACTTCAAGCTCTGGTTGCACATCTCGCACCGCTTGCCCTCCTTAGCATCCTTGTCTTGGCGTAAATCCAACACAATGCGGTCACGGAACTCAACATCGCTGTGAACCGCGCCGTAGGCCACACCAGGCGTAAAAATTTTACCCTCATCTGTTGGCCGGTAGTAAACAAATGAGCGCAGCTCCTGAAACATCCACGTCGCAACCTTCCGGGGATTCTCCTTGTTCTTGCTGATCCACGCTTCGATCACGTCCCTGTCGTGACCGTAGTACCGATGGTTCTCAAACCCTGCTTTTGCAGCTGCAAGAAGCCAATCCTCAACGATATCGAAACCACGGCCCTGCTCAAGCTGACTCGTGAGAAATACCTTAGTGTGTATGCCTTTGTCCGCGTCGCACACGTTCCAGGCATGCCCGCCGCACAGCATATCTGAGCGCATCTCAATGTTGTACTTCTGCCAGAACCTACAGCCAGACTGCATTCAATCAGCTGGTGAGTGACATACTAAATACTTGGATTCCGCCATGATGCACTCTCTGTTATGGAAATCGCCCCCGCGCCTGTGCGGATGCCCGGGCCCGGAAGAGATGACATCTCTCCGCTGCCTCCTTCCTCCTCAGTTCGCATGTGGTAATCCCATATATACCGAGTCGTGGCGCCGGAATGCTCACATCTCATAATATTATGGGTGTATTCATACTGCAGCTCCCCGTCAGTCCGCCGTGTGACACGAGTGAACAACAAATCATTCATCTTCACGCCTGTTTCGGAGTACCAAGATATGTAGTCCTGATAGACTACCCAAGCGCCAAGCCCAGGTTCAAGCCGATCGATCTGTCGCGTGATGTGGCTGCACATGCAAAAAAGTCTCACAAACAAGCCGAATGGAAGCTGGGAGTGACCTTTGCTGCACCTTGTACTGCGCGTCGTGTCTCTCGCACTTTTTGATTTTTTCCTTGAGGTTTTTGATCTTTTCCAAGTTCCGCTTCTCCTCTGTCAAAGCTTCCTCTCGCAAAAGCTCGGCCTTCCATTTGTCCCAGTTGTCGTGCCACTTGCAAGGGACTGTTTTGGTAATGCAACGAAACAGAACATCCTCCTCCTTCAGTATCTTACCAACAGTCTTGCGATTGCGAGGGACATAGTTGTGGTGGCATACATCGGTGCTTCCTGGCCTGACGCAGCCTCCCTTACAAAGATATGCAGCTGAGTTTTGCTCATTCCACTTTCCACCCCGCATAATGTGCGCCAAGCGCTCGAAGCCCCTGACTCCTCCACCATTTGCGCGTAGATTTGAGGGTGGGCTATGGTTCTGAACCAATTAAAAAAGGAGTCCAATGATCCAAACCAAAATGCAGCGTTAGACCCTGACTTCCCAGCCAAGTTCTCTTTCACAACAGAAGCAGTGATCCGCTTCTCCATCGGTGTGATCTTTTCTCGCTCGGCGTTCGCCATCACTTGCTGTGAAAAGATGTCAGGCTTCTCAGTTTTACCCCTTCCTGCACATTGGCGTCAGCATCTCGAACAGCTTTTGCTGCTTTGCGCGCATACCGATCGCTGATCGAAGTAAAGATTTCTTGAAATTGTTTTGAGGTCATCCCTCGAAGCTTCCCAACAAAAGCCTGCTTGTGAGCTGATCGATAGGGAAAACTCTGCACAATTTCTTTGACAGCCTTGGCAGCTGCAGCTTCCGCTTGCCCTTGCTGTACTAGCGCTGATACTTGGGGGAACTGCTCCTTGCCTTTCTTAGATAAAAGTAAGCACATCAGTTCGTCATCCGTCATCCCATCGAGACTCTTACTTGAGCTCATCTTTTCCTGGTATCTCCTGCTCCTTTCCAAAGTCTTACGGTGCCGAACATCGACTAGCGTCTCATCAAGTCGCTTCCTGGAATGATGGCCGCTATGTGCACTAGATTCAGTATCTGACACGCCCCTGGAAGAGAATGCAGATCCACTGGATGGGCTCAACATATTGAATGAAGCAAGGGCTGACGGTGCGACTTCTGACACTCGAGAACTAGCTCGTTGTTCCACTAGCTCCACCTTTGCAGACAGCGGTATAGAGGACCGACTCCTTGCTACAGCAGACTGTACTGCCGACTGGCTTATGGTTGATTGGGTGGCTAATCTGGCTAGGAACGACATGGCATGCCTCTGGGATAGCAACAACAAGCAGTTCATACTCACAATCACATTGTTCGTATAGCACCGAATAGAGCTTTCCAAAGGCTGAAGCCTCCAAGCTGAAAAGGGTCGAGATTGGGATGCCGACTACAGCACAAGTGGGATGTAACATAACAAGAGAAGAGGTGACGACCTGCGAGGGTGTGTCACTAGTGGCTCGCTCTGCACAAACGTGTCACAAGGGTGCTTTTTCAAAGCTCCTAAACTCACCGTACCGTACAGGGAATAGTGGCATTCGGCGGGTTTCTTTGGCATTTCTCCTTAAGTTTGAGAGCATTCCCGCTTCAACTAGTTCAAGTGCTGTTCCTGTTACCCCACTGCCTTTCGCATGCCCAAGGAGAAGATTATTGTAGAAACTATCGAGGCCTATCGTGTGGAAAGAAAGGATGGACAGCAGACGGTGTTTGTGCAAGTGAATAACGACGAGACATGGCAACCGCTAGGCAACTGCAAAATTGACACTGCAATCACGATGCAGTACAATGATTTTCCAAGCCCAGATCCCAATGTGCCGGCATGGGACATAAAAGAAGACAATATGGTCTTTCGATACGCCCCGCAAGGAAAAGCCAAAGTTCGCAGTCTCACAGATGATTTTGGTTTTTGGACCGACAGTGGCACCGGCTCTGGCTGTTCATCCTCTTCAGGAAGTTGCAGTGTCTTCTGACTCCTCTTCTGCATCATCCAAGCTTGGCATGCACTACTTCTTCCTCCTCTTCTGCACTCCCTTGCAGCCCTAGTGCTCTGTCTAATGACCCCATTGCATTGCTGCTGCTGGTTGCTGCCACTGCTGCTTTCTTTTTCACATGCCTTTCCCATAGACTCATATAGCATGGTACAGTCTTTCCTGCCATGTGCAGTCTTCTGAGGTTGGCACGATGAACCTCTAGTTGATGTCCCTTTACGTCCTCAAATCCACCTTTGAGGTCCTTCCTAACTGCCTGTAACAGCAACGAGCGTTGGAAGTATTCCCAGTCCTCTCTACCGCTGTAGTTCGGTATGTTGTTTGTCTCATTTTCATTTCTCTGTTTTTTGTGTCATCTAAAGTTATTTTTCTAACCCAGAAAGGTTCCTGTTTCCTGTCTGTTGTGTGCTCTTGACTGGCTGCCACCTGTTCTGCAAATTCCCCTTTCAGAGTACGTTGCACAAGGTCTAATTGCAGCAATCAGCCTTCAGCCTCTTCTTGTTGGTTTCCTCTAGCAGGTAGCTACCCTGCACCCACCAACACGTCTGCGCGCCACAAGCACCCCTGAACTGATTTCCGGGCTTGCCTGATGATGGGGTTTTGTGGTCCAAACCCCTAAACCGTTCCTGTTGATGTCCTTCTGACCCGAAGGCTCACTCTTGTCTCCTTTCGGTAGCTCAGCCGTTGCAGAGCTCTACCCCCTGTCCACCACAACGATTCACGCAGTGGTTCTGAAGCACTTTGGGGAGGGCTTCCCTTCTGCTGTGTCACTCTTGGGTGTGACACAGACCGTAGAAACCTTTCCCTCTCGATCACTTTGAGTGATGTTGTTGTGCTCCAAAACGTACAAGGCTCCTAACCCTTAAGAAGTAGGACAGTATAAATGATATGAGAAGCCGGTTTCACGTCTCCCCTTAGGAAGTGAGTCGGGGTGATGGGATTAATACAACCGGTAAATACGTTAGTTAATAATAATAGTTATAGTTTATAGTATGGAAAAAGTAGTAATTACTGGTGTGGGTGGCAGTGGTGGCGCAAATGCCAATATGTCACGTTTGGACACCTGAAATTTTGACTTAGAGACCTGCATGAGCTGTTTCGTTCGTTTGGCGGGCTTTTGTCTGTGTTGAGTGATTTTCTTATTAAGGACGTTTGGAGCTGGTTATTGAGTCAACCGGGGACGCCTGGGAGACGTTAAACCGGCTTCTAATATTGCAAATACTGTTCAACTTCTTCAGGGTTGTGAGCCTTGTACGTGTGGAAGCGCAGCAAAATCACAGAAGTGATCCAGGGGAAAGGCTTCTACGGTCTGTGTCACACCCAAGAGTGACACAGCAGAAGGGAAGTCCATCCCAGCTGTGTTTCAGAACCACTGCGTAAACAGTTGTGGTTGAACAGGAGGTAGAGCTCTACGGATGTCAAGCTACCGACAGGAGGCAAGAGCGAGCCTTCGGGTCAGAAGGACATCTACAGGAACGGTTTTGGGGTTTGGACCACAAAACCCCACCGGGGAAAAAAAATCGAAGGACTCGAAGAAATTCGATTTTTGTCTGCCCCAGAGCATCTATTCCTGCGATTTTGGGTGCAATCGAAAACCCAGTTCATTCTCGAGCTGCTTGCAGAGATAATTTTCATCACAATCAGACACGCCTGAGTGCAGAAACTGCGGCAGCCAGAGACAGGCAAACTTGCAATTGTTATAGTTGTTCAAGGTGCATCTGTCAAAGTTGGGACTCTGTTTATTTTTTCTGTGCAAGCATATCACTAGTATCATTCCAAAAACATCTATTGAGGTATTTCATCGACTTGACAAACATCTTTTGAAATAATTGTTGTCTGTCCGCAAGTTTACAATGGCAAACCTGTTATCATGATCAATTCAAAAGTAAATAAAACGAATTTGTCTTCAAGCTTCTCGATTTTTTCTTCTGTTTTTTGACATTGCAGCCACACCACCACTAAATCATGAATTTATGTTTATGCTTGGTATGTACGAAAGTCACTCATCGTTATGAAGAACCTGCTTTCCTTTGATTTTCAATAGATTTCGGAACTGGCCCATAGTACAGTATATATCTAGTATAGAGTATTCCTAGTATTCAGGCTGTGGACAGCAGCTTCAGTCGTTGAATAACTCAAGCCAGTACAACTTGATTAACTAGATCAAAACCACATTTAATTAAATAGAACATAGTTCAATTTGATCTTTAATTTTCTGTTCAAAAACTTGAATTTGTAGCAGTGCATGCGCAGAACAGGAAAAAACCTGTACATTACGTCATGTCACGAGAAAAGTGATCGAAATTCTGACGTTTTGATTGATTATGGACCGGTGTGCATGCTTGGTGTGCTATGTATGTTTGATATTCACAAGATATTAATGTATGCTGGGCTGTGAGTGGTCATGGGAATTGGAAATGACAAAAGTAGAAAAAGGAGAAGGCTGCAGTGGTTGGTTGGTTGGGCTGTTTGTGGGTCCACGTTCAAAACTATGAAGCAAACTTGCGTGGGAGCACAGATGATGTATTTGTGTGAAAACATAAAGATACATCTAAAAGCATCTATGAATTGACTTTCTCTCCCAGTACACACCACATCTCTCATATACAGAAAGTCCCAACTTTGATGCCCCCTCCTTTGCCTGTCTCTGGCTGCCGCAGTATCTGCACTCGGGCGTGTCTGATTGTGAGCTATTGTGATGAAAATCACCTCTACAAGCAGCTCGAGAATGACCTGGGCTTTCGATTATATTGCACCCAAAATCACAGGAATAGATGCTCTGGGGCAGACAAAAATCGAATTTCTTCGAGTCTTCCTTCGATTTTTTTCCCTGTCAGTAGAATAGAATAGAATTTATTGGTAGGACTGCCAGGGCAGTAAAGGCTCTATGGTCCCTAGCAAGGTACAAGAGAAAATGTTGCCAAAAGTGACGCACTTTTCACACCACTGACGCAATTTTTCCAAAAAAAAAACAACAAACAAACACTTCCATATATGATATGTGATATGGTCAATGTAGTTACAAATTGTGTCAGCAGTGTTTTTTATCATAATTCAGTCTCCTAATCTTTTGCTGCTTCGTCCAGGCAGGTTAGGACAGTTTTGCAATTCATTAAGTAAGTCTGAGATCGAATTCATTCCTGAAACCAAATCGAAGGTGTGACATCTATATAGATATGGTCAGATTCACAACCAAAAAAAAAAAAATCAAGTTTGTTTCTGTCTTTAACTTGTGGATTTTATTGTGGCTTTGCACAGGAAAGTTGTGTAGACTGTTGTCTGTAACGCCTCTCTTGTCTGCTGCCATTTTTCATATCTCCTGTTGTGTTTTCTTACTGTTTTACTTGTTTCCAAGGGTTGCCTATATATATTTTGTTGGTTTTCCTTTATTTTCTTGGTTTTTGATGATATGTTTGCGTTTGCAAATTGCACACTTTCCTGCTAGCAACAATTGTACTGCTTGTTTGTATTAATTTTCTTGTTTTTGCTCTGTTTGGTCGTGCTCTTTGTTTGCATGTTTAATCACTCTAAGGGTAAACATTCCCATGGGCGTCCGAGTCAGAACGTAAAAGGATCGAATGCTGCTGTGCATGCTCCTTCCAGTTCTGCGGAGCGACCTTTGGGATCTGTTGCTCAAGTCCTTGCACAAACTGATCAGATATACTTGGCTTGTATTAGGCAGAGCCTTCTCATTACTCCGCCTCCTTGGGTGAACGAACCTGCAAAGGTGAACGAACCTGCAAAGCATTTTGATCGTTTTTCTTTTCTGTCTGTGTTTGCAGGTGATCCGACCAAGCAGACTAAGAAAGTTGTTTCGCCCGCATTCTCTTTGTTCTTTCGAAGTGTATTACATTCAGTTGATGAGAGTACTACTAAGAGAGAGGCTGATAAAATGCTTGATCTTTCTACTGTGCGTCCTAATGGTGCAAGTATCCACCAGTATGATCCTGCTGCATTTAATTTTGTTTCAGGTGCTAAGTCTGATTATATGTTAGGTGAGCTCGATGAAGCTGACGCTGCTGAATATAAGACTAAACTCCGCAAGTGGTGGAGAAATATTCAATTTGCTTGTTGTGCTGTCACTTGGTTGCTGACTCTTCCAGGTCCTGCTTTGCGCACTAAGGTGTTTAATACAATCTCTGAAACTCGTAGGCTGGGCTTCATTCAGCCTGATCCGTCTCATCCTCGACATTTTGCTAACTCTGTTGCTGTTAAGTTCTGGATTCAAATCAGGGTTGATGTTTTGAAATGTTGTGTTGCTTACGCTGTCAGGGAACATGATATGTTCGTGCCTTTGCTTGCATTTTTGCTGACATGTGTTTTTCAGCCATAATTCCAAACTATTTATCCTCATGCTGTTTTCCGGTGGTATCTGTTGTGTCAAATCCCTCTCCTAAGAGCATTGTGTTGTTTGAACAGGAACAGATTGGTTTGCTATATCTCACGGTTCTCCTTTCTGTTTGTGCTTTAGCAAGCCGTGCCTTGGGTTGGGATTGGGCAGATGCGCTGTTTCTCTTGTCCCTTTGTTGGTTTTCAGCTACACATTGTGGGATTTGATGTTGCATCTGTTGGCGATGATAGCTGCGCTGCGTGTGTTGCTTTACCTTTTCTCTGCTGTAGCGCGTTTGTATGGCTTTCGGTCTTTTATGACTGGCCGCGGCGTTGGTGGCTGAGGCGTTGTTATGCTTTTCACATGCTTGTATTGTGTCTGCTTTTTAGTGGTGCTGTTCATGCTGATGACTCTTTGGTTTATCACTCTATTGAGTCAGGCAGTCTGCGTTTTGTTCCTTCTCCTGTTGAGTGCTTTGTTGTTGAGGCTAATGCGTCTCAGAATTTGTCATCTGTATTTCGCGCTAGTCCCGCTTATCCTTTGTTTCATTCTCCTTCTGTGTACGAACATTTTCTTGCTGAAAAGTGGTGTCGTGCTTATAGGGACAAGCATGGGAACAGCAGTGCTCTTGAAAAAGAATCATTTACTGACATGTTCTCACAAGTCGATATTTCCTCTTCTTTATCTCCTACTGCTCGAGTTGAGCTTGAGTCTGTTTTTAGGAATGGCTCGGTTCCTGTGTTGTCTTTCCTGCCAGGAAAAATTTCTGATGCTGTGCTAGATTTGGAGCTGCGTCCTGGTTCTGTCCCTGTTGCATCTAGGCCTCGTTCCTATGGCCCGGCACAGACTGGTGTGTTGACAGATTGGATCAAAGAACAGGTGCGTTTAGGTTTGTATGAGCCGGCGAGCCCTGAGTGTCAGTGGGCGTCGCCGCTTCATATTGTTCCTACCTGGATCCATGATCCGGTTACGGGGGAGAGAAAGATTGCGAAAGTGCAAGTGGTTGGTGATTATCGTGATGTGAATAAACGCTTCAAGAAGATTGCGCAAGAAATTCATGTGATGAGTGATCTTAAGAGGAAACTTGCTGGATTCAAATATTACGCTAAGTTTGATCAGACTTCCGCTTTCAATTCTGTTGCTCTGTCGCCTTCTTGTCGTGATGTGCTTGCTGTTCGTACCCCGCTTGGTTTGTTCCGTCCTACTGTGTTGCCTTTTGGTCCTACCAATGCTACTTCTCGTTACATGAAGATTGCTTTGTCTATGTTTAGTGACTCGCCTTACTTCAATGATAAAATCTTCGTATACCTTGATGATATTCTCGTCTGCGCAAATTCAGAGGAGGAATTGCTTATGCTGTGTAAGGAGGTAGTAAATAGAGTGCAATCACGGGGAGTGACCTTAAATCCTTCTCACATCAGGATATGTTACCAGAAAGAAGTGGTGCTAGGGTCAGAAATTTCGTCGGAAGGCATACGACCTAGCCCTGCAGATATTAAGGCTGTAGATGATATATCGTTGCCTGCTTCTCCTTCTGAAATGCGTTCTTTGGTTAAGTTATTTACCTATTTCTTTAAACATTTTGATCATTTCTCGGAACGCATGATTCCGTTGCATAAATTATGCAAAGATGATATAAAATTTCCTAAGCTTTTGCCCGAGGATGCTATTGCTTCTATTGCTGCTTTTAAGACAGAGATGAAGTCTGCACCTTTGTTGGTTCCGTTTGACCGTCTCGTCGATTGTATGTTGACTCTGATAGCTCGTTGTTGGCTGCTGGTTGTTGTGTTTATCACATGTCCGCTGAGGGTGTTAGACAGCCCATTGCATATTTCTCTCATAAATACACTTTGTCTCAGTCTCGTTGGTCACCGTACGTGCGTGAGGCATTTGCTCTGACTATTGCTTTATCCAAGTGTCGTTATTTCGTTCAAGCTAGTCATGAGCCTCCTGTTGTTTACATTCATCAAAAACCATTATTGTGGATCTCGACAGCACAGAGCCCCAAAGTGGTTCGGTGGGCTGTTGAGGTGTTACAAGATCTGGATTTTGAGTTACGTTACAGCCCTGGTGTTGAACATTTGGGTGCTGATGCGTTGTCTCGTGTGCCATGTGTCTCGCCTGGTGTGCCGTCCGAGCCTGGTGTCATTATATTGCTTGAGAAGCTCTTGTCTGTTTTGCCTTTGCCTTTGACTGGTGTCAAACACTCATTGTGGTTTTATGTGCCTGGGCATGGGGGGATGGCTAAAGCTAAATCTCTAAGGCAGAAAGGTAGACGTATGCTTGACTTGTCTCCTTCTGTTGATGTGCTTTCTAAAGCTCCTTTTGACTATGCCATTATCTACCCTGATAATACTCGTGCTCCGTCTGTGACTCGTCTCTCTTCGGTGCTTGGGGACATTAAAAGCAAGTCGATCGGGGATAAGGCGGGCGACGCCGCGGACGAGAAAGACGGTAAGGGCACGCATACGGAAGATCTTACGGTGAGCGCTAGCACGGCGGACAAGAAAGACGGTAAGGGTACGGAGGACCAAGCCGCGATCGATGATGCCGATACCGCCGCCAACCTAAAGCTCATAGCTGAGCAAAAAGCAGTAGATGATGCAGCACGAGCGGCCTGGGAACAAGCGAAGAAAAATTATAAATTCTGGGAGGTCAGGCCCGCAAAACAGTATTATTATAAATTTCCAGCCGGAATGAGCGCAACCGAACAGGCGCAACAACAGAAAGGGTACTAACTGTTTCTGTTTTTTTCTTGCTCTTCACACCCTCCCCGTGTCCCTACTGCAATGATGTCTAGACTTGTGATAGCGTACTCTGTGGGCACATCTGTGGAGTACTTCGCGTGTGTCGACAGCCAGTACTGGAGCAACCTTGGGCTGAACCTAACCGTAATTTCCTGCTTTGATAGCATGCACTGCAGTCCACCCCCCTCCTACCCGTAGGCAGGTGAATGGGTATTGACAACGATGGTGCCCCCGGCCATATGCCTTGTGCTTGGGTAAGCAACGCTGCACATACAGACATGCAATCGCGGTATCTGTTGCTTGCATAGTCCGGGCCGTTGCCTGCAACAGGACCCGCGTGGCAAGTTTATAGTTCTGGCGAATTCCATAAACACGCGATCGTGCTTGGTCGCGATTGAGACCACTCCCGCTGGAGCCAGCGAACGCACTTTTGCTTTGTCCTTTTTGGTGGAGGCAGACATAGATGCAGTGGCCACGAAGAAAGACCAGAGCGAGCACAGAGGCCGTGCCAGAGACAGCTTTCTGCAAGAGTGCGTATATCCCCTACTGGAGCCGCATATTCAAGCAGCAAACGGTCGCTTGCCGAAAGACGAGCCGCTTCCTCCCATTTCGCGCTATCGCGCCACCGTGGTCGCTCAAACCCCCCCCCCCCCCAAGTCAGTGCAGACGCGAAGGCCTCTGCCTCCAGCACCGCCCTGAGCGCATCCAGCAGTCAGGGGTAAGCAACAGCAGCTTGTCTGTCATTGAAAATGATGCAAAATTTATTATGCGCAGGGATAGTATTGCGTCCCGCAAGGTCAGGCGCAAGTCGGTATTGCCAAAGGGCGAGGTGCGCGTTGTTGCAATGGATTCGTTCGTTGATCCAGAGGGAAGAGATCCTCTAGAAGGTTACGGGGTGCAGCTAGTTCCCATCAACGGAGCTCGGTACGGGGACATTGGGCTGCGGGAGGGCGAGGAGCTCGGTGGATTCGGGAGGGAACTGCTGCTACAATTTTGGGGCGACTGCTATGATGAAAAGGTGGATCCCGCAGGCTTCTCTGCTGTTTTGGCAAGTCCGGGCGACAGCACGCTCAAGATCGGTGGCAAGCTCTGGTGCTTTACCAAAGCACATCGCAAGGAAGTAGCAGAGGATCGTTCCCAGCCGCCATGCAACGCAGGCGCGCTGATAAACCATGCGCCTGAGGGTTCAGGTGCAAACTGCACCTGGATTCTGCCGAAAGGCAAGAGAAATCAATACCCCATCCTCAAAATGGCGGACAACCTCGTGTACGGCGTTTTTTAAAAATTTGACTACGATGGCCAGAAGGGCTCTGTGTATTGGCCCCAGCACGTTGGGGGAGTAACGCCCCGGGACATGCCTCTGGCGGCGGATGCGGACAGGAAGTTGATTTGGCCTCGCTTCAATAAGCCTTCGCCTGCACCCCAGAACTTCAAGGTAAGAGCCTGCACCCACACAACACAAAACATGCTTGCACTCTCACAGCTACCTGCAAAGAAGACTGCAGCTGGTAAAAAAGTTGGAGTCGGTGGCAAGGGTGGCAACCAGACGCACCTGCCAACTTGCCTTTGCCCGACGTGCCCCCTGGGCATCAAGAAGCGCGCCAAGGCAAGGGCCAAGCTTGCTGCTGCTAATAATACTGAAGCGCGCGCGCAAGGTAATAAGCTTGCCGTGCACAATCTGATGTGATGGGTACCTGGTTTTGATTTAGAGGAAACGGACGAGGAGGATTCGGATGATGAGTCGGAAGATTCGGATGATGAGTCGGAAGATTCACCCTTGCAGTCACCTAAAAAGAAGAAAGTGAAGCGTGGCACTGCAAAGGAAAGTGGTTCAAAGCGGCCGGACGGGCAGAACCCGATCCAAGGGGGAGGTGATCGTCAGGTATGCGCCCCAGGCTGTCGATGCCCGCGGTGCCGCCAGTCGCAACGCGTCCCCGGGCATGGAGAAGGGTGCGATTGCACAGGGTGCGTACCACATGGCAAAGGGTGCAAATGTGAGGAATGTGTACCAGATGCTAAGCATGGCAAAGGGTGCAGATGCAAGGAGAAGTGCGCGCCCCCATCGTTGCCGCCGCATGTGGTCCCCTTTGCAATCCCCCCGTCCTCCCCGCCCGACCAGCATGGCGGATATGGAGGTCAACCGCCTGCATTGTCACCTGTTTTCCAGCCAGCAGCCGGTGGAGGCCGTGGAGGCAGCGGCCTTGCGGCGTATCTGGCATACTCACAGCAGCAAGCAACGTCGTATTTGTCACACAGTCAACAGCAAAGTACCTCGTTTCTGAATTACATGGCAGGGGGTAACTCTCGGCTTGAGTAGACCGTTAGCGCGTACAAGGTAGCATACTCGCCTCCGATGGCGCCACAAGTGCCACCGGAGGCAGGAGAGCACATTAACTTTCATTTTCTCTCTTGACTTTACTGTTTATGATTGATTTCGTTGTGTAATTTGTGTTGTACCGCGCTAGGATTCGGACTTGCCCTCCTGACGTGGGTATCACGGGTGGGGTGGCGCGGTAGCCTGCGTACGCAGTCCGGTGGCGCTCCAAGTGCCACCGGAGGCGGGAAAACACAGACAATTTATAATTTGCTTTCTTTTTGCAGCTTTGCGTCGTTTTGTTACTTAATTCGCGGCTACACAGCCTGGGGAAGCGGACTTTACCGTCAGGCACATAGCAGTCTGGAATGTGTAGTACAGCTATCTTCGCGTTGCCGTAGGCTTTATTTAAGTAGTCAAAATGCATTATTATATTAATATAAACTAATAAAAGTTTTTTTGCTATTTACTACGACTTTTAAATACATAAAAAGCATGCCGGTAGTGACTACGCAAATTTGTGCAATCCTTACATCCTACGACCTTCCGGCCCTTCGTATCAGGAAGAGGATCTTCTTCTTCTTCTTCTTCTCCTCCTCGTCCTCCTCCTCCTCCTGCTGCTGCTGCTGTCCAGGATTCGAATGAACTTGACACGGAGTTGGCGTTGCATGATCAAGCTGAGCAGAATAGAGCTAGGGAAGAGTGCGCTGCTGCTGCTGCTGCTGCGCTTGATGCTAAACCACCAGAGGAAGAGGCAGACAATGCTGTAAACAACAAGAAGAAGAGGGAAGAAGCGAAGGGAAAAGAAAAAGGTGGAAAGAAAAAAAAAAGGAAAAAAGAATAGAGAAGAGTAGAAGAGGATGAGGAAGAGGAAAAGGCCGAGGAGACAAACACAGCTGTAAAAAAGAGCAAGAAAGACAAGGAAAGGGAAAGGGGTGGTAAGAGCAAGAAAGGAAAAGCAGACGTAGAAGCGAGTGAAGAAGAGGCAGAAACAAGTGATGAAGAGGTAAGAAATGATGACAAGCAAGCAAAGCGTACAGAGGAGGAAGAGAAGATAAAAAAACAAAAGGAAGAGAGGAGGGAGCTGAGGGCAAAAAAAACGGGCAGAAAACCTGAAGGCGGGGCTTCTGACGATGGATACCGACTTGGAGTCGACGACGGAAGAGGAGGAGGAGGAGGAGGAGCAAAACAATAAACGGAGTCAATCAAACAAGAGATCGAGAAAGGGGAAGGCGGAAAAGAAGAACAGCAAGAAGAGCAAGAAGAGAGGAGGCGCGCAGGACGACGATGAGGACGACACTGTGAACAAGCGTCGCACCGCCCTGCTGACCAAGTGTCTGCCCGCCATCTCGCCAAACTTATCGGACAAGCCGACTCAGTGGAAGAAGTGGGTGGCAAAAGTTCATCAGGGCAGATCCAGCACAAGAGAGGGGTGCCACAGCTTCGCCAAATTTGATAAGTGGTGAGTACGGTAAAAATATTTCCAGTCCCTGGAAATATTTCCAGTCATTGGAAATATTTCCAGTGGCTGGAAATATTTCTAATGGCTGAAAATACTTCCAGGGACTGAAAATATTTCCAAAGGCTGGAAATATTTCCAGTTTCTGGAAATATTTCCAATGGCTGGAAATATTTTTAGTCACTGGAAATATTTCCAGCCATTGGAAATATTTCCAATGACTAAAAATATTTCCAGAGGTTGGAAATATTTCCAATTTCTAATAATAATCATAGCAATGACAATAATAATAATAATAATAATAATAATAATAATAATAATAATAATATATCTGAGGCGTACTGATGCAGCTAATGGCATATCCTCAACGGACATAAGCCTCCAATACCCTTGTTCGAGGTCCTCCACCCCCCCCGTGTCAGTCTCTCGCCTGATGATTGGGGAGGAGGGTCGTTGCGCGCGTAAAAGATCTTAAACTCCGCATATGCTGGTTGATAGCCCAGGACCCAGCAGACACCAGATTGTTGTGGGTGGGGTTTCGAGGCAGCTCTAGCAACCGCGCTTGGTGTATGCACTTGCACATTCGGTGACGTCTTGCAAGAGGTTGCTGGGACTGCGGAATAACCTCGGCTTAGTGCAGTCTTGCCCTCAGGAGCTCCATCGGTGGCCCCGATCATCAGGCGAGAGACTGACACGGGGGGGTGGAGGACCTCGAGCAAGGGTATTGGAGGCTTATGTCCGTTGAGGATATGCCATTAGCTGCATCAGTACGCCTCAGATATAGTAAATCTGCCTTGGAGTGTTGACTGTGACATATTTGAGGGAAATCCCGATGAAAAAACCTAGTCACACTTGCTAAACAGAGTTCCAGCCCAATGGCCTCAAGGCGTTAAACTGTGACGCCAACTCATAACCCTTTGGTGGTAGATGCTGGGGAGGAGGGTCGTTGCGCGCGTAAAAGATCTTAAACTCCGCATATGCTGGTTGATAGCCCAGGACCCAGCAGACACCAGATTGTTATGGGTGGGGTTTCGAGGCAGCTCTAGCAACCGCGCTTGGTGTATGCACTTGCACATTCGGTGACGTCTTGCAAGAGGTTGCTGGGACTGCGGAATAACCTTGGCTTAGTGCAGTCTTGCCCTCAGGAGCTCCATCGGTGGCCCCGACAGCATCTACCACCAAAGGGTTATGAGTTGGCGTCACAGTTTAACGCCTTGAGGCCATTGGGCTGAATAATAATAATAATAATAATAATAATAAGAATAGTAATAACTCTCTGTGTGTGTCTCAAGCACATACTCTCACTCCTCTCTCTCTCTCTCTCTCACTCTCTCTGATACCGTGTGTAGGGCGGCTAGTAGCTGCTGCGGTGAGGATTTGACGGAACAAGAGCAAGATTGGAGGTGGTGCTTGGTGCGTCTGTTGACTCAGACCGTTTTCCTCAAAATTTTGGGCACCGATCGCGAGTCTGTTCCCACTTTCAGAAAGCTTCAGACGAAACACGAGTTCCAGACTAAGCGGTCGGCGATTCTGGCCTTCTTACAGGCCTTCACGAGAACTGCTTTGCCTGAAGTCCCCTTCGGTTTGCATCTCTCTCTCTCTCTCTCTCTCTCTCTCGCTCTCTCACGCTCCAGCATATTTCCATTGGCTGGAAATATTTCCATTGACTGGAAATATTTCCAGTGGCTAGAAATATTTCCAGCCACTGGAAATAGTTCCAGTGGCTGGAAATATTTCCAGCCAGTGGAAATATTGTCCCGATGCAAATATTTCCAGCCACTTTCTTTTCTGTTCTGTGTATGTGTGCAGCGTTCACCACCACGCATGTAACTTGATATACGCCGAAGAAGAAATGCAATCCCTGGCCGCCCTCCGCGCGACGTTACAGCCGTCCCAGGAAGCGGAACAACGAGACTTGGAGAGAAAAGAAAGCGATCAGAGCAACGTAGTGGATGACATCTGGGCTGACCTCTGTGCAGAACTATTACGAACCAATCCGGATGGCGCTATTGAATGGGGATGCCGAAGACTACCAGAAGCGACACCACCACCAACACAGGGCCGACGGTCTAGCGCGGGCCCCCCGGGTTGGGCGGGCGTGTGCCTAGCCGACGACGGCCAGCAGTGCCTAGAGGCGAAGGGCGGCCCAGAGCCTCTAGGCACTGCCGGCCCCGACGACGGCATCGTCGGGGCGGACGTGTGCCTGGACGGCCGGCAGTGCTTTCCGGACGAAACTGGCAGTGGTATTAACCCAACCTATGCCGAAGACTCTGCTAAACAGGTCTTGTTGTTCGTGGGTGCCTGTATTGCACTAGCGTGCCTCCGTCGGCGCAAACGTGGTAGCAAGGAGAGCCTGGATTCTACCGGCAGCTCGCACGTCGCGCCGGCCTTCTCGGCCAGGACAAGCCACCCACCCAAAAAAGAAACGCCGCGGCCGCCGCAGCGCGACGTTGGCAGCATCACGCCGAACTACAGGCTGCAATTCGGTGCTCTGTGGCTGACGCGGCCCCCTGGTGACGCGGCGGCCCAAGGCCCCGTAAGTTAAACCACGTGGACTCTGTCCAGCCCCGAGCACTGGCTGGCCCTAGCGGAACTCAGGCTCCGGGTACCTTACTTTCGGCTGAGTTCGGTTGCGCGTGCTTGGCTGGATCAACTGTACCTTTGCTAGGGAGGGGGGAAGGGGCCTAGACAGGTGTTAAGCAGTGATTTTTTAATCAGTAGCCCGCGCCCTTCGGCCCCGGGAAATGTCTCAAAAAATAAACATGTTGAAGAGCCTTTTCGGCGGCGCGCTCACTGGAAAACAAGTCAGCTTCTTGGTGGCGGCCCTGGTCGACAGCTTCTTGGTGGCGTCGAAACGCTTTGGCTGGAGCGGCGCCCTGCACGCCGAACTAACCGTGCTGGCGGGCGCCGAAGCGGCGCCCCGCGCCCTGATCAGGACGGAGGCACAGTGGCATCTGCTGCTCTTCTACGCCGCGCTGGGCAAGCTGTTCGGCAACAGTCCGCCCTGGCTGCCGGCGCGTGAGGGCGCCAGGCGCAAGTGGCGCCAGCTCGTGAGGGACGAGCTGTTCTGTGTGTTCCCCCGCGGCACCACGGGGGATATTGAAGAAGAAGAGCTGGGCCAAGAAACGCTGAACGCGGTGACACGCATGTGCAGGGACGTCCTGTCGCTGCCAAACCTCGAGGCACGGGACCTGAGCCTGTTGTACCGCTACGTGCGCGAACACGCCGTGCTGGTACGTTCGATTTTGTCGGACGGCGTGGTGGGCATAGCGCTGAACCCCCTGCTCGCCAGGGTGCCCAGGGCCCTGAACCACAACCTGGCGGCCCTGCACGACCGCGACGGGGTGGCCACCGTGTGCACGACGGCGATCATCACGGTTGGCGCGGCCGCCGTGCTGCCGCCGTGCTGCCGCCGTGGACGGAGGAGTCACTGGGCAGGCGCTACGGCGCGATCACGCCCGAACTGTGCGCGTACCTGACGCAGGAGGTCGAGGACACGGTCGGGTCCACGGTCGAGGAGATGCTGGGCCCGGAGCTCAGGAAAGAAGTACTCGGCGGGCTGAGCCAGGTGCGCGCGCTGCTGGCGTTAGAGCACACGCTGCGGCCGTTCGAGCTGGAGCCGGCCAAGCTCGAGGAGCTGTGCCTGCTGGTGTCGCGCTTCGTCGCGGGGGATGCCACGCTGAGGCTGGCGCGCACGGTGTACGCACAACAGCTCGTGCTGCAGGCCGAGAGCGAGGAGCTGCCGCAGGTGGAAAGGCGCGCGGCTCCGGCGCGCACGAGGCGCAACTGGTGGGAGGAGCCCGCGGGGCTGGCGGACAGCCTGCCGATCATGGAGCTGGTCATGGTTTATCTGCAGGGCTTTATGACGCTGCTGCACCGCCTGAGCGCGCGGCGGCTGATCAAGATTATCTCCAGGCAGCAGCAGCAGCAGCAGCAAAAGGGTGACCACGAGCAAGAACACGACGCTGGCGGCCGCTCGGTGCAGGCGGTGTGGGCGTACCGCCTGATGACCAACTGCGTCAATTATCTGCACTTGTTCTTTGAATCGGCGCCGCACATGCAGTACACCCGCCGCCAGCTGCGGCGCCCGCCGCTGTTCACCCACGGCCTGGAGCTGTCGGTGCGCCTGCACTGCTCCGCCACGGTGCTGCTGCGTTTCCTGTTCGGCCTCAAGGGCGCGGGCTGGAACGTGTGTGCCGGCTGGCTCGACACGACGTGGCCGCTGCACACGCTGCTAGCGCAGAGCTTGGAAGACGCCCTGGTCTGCGAGGCCAAGAAGGCGCGCCCCTCGCGCAAAGCACGCAACGACGCCCTGGCGACTTGTATTAACAACCTAGAATCCATGTTCCACGGCAGCGTCAGGAAGCCCGAACTCGACTGAAAAACCGAGAAGTGGAAGAAGAAAAGTACAAGTGTGTGTTTTGGCTTCTTTTTTTTATTAGTTTATGAGTAAAACGCCTTTTTTTCTCTTCAAACAAGTCCTGCGCGTCGTAGCACAAAACCGTACAATAGAAAAGAGTACAAATGCTGGCTACTAGTTGACGTATTCGGTATATTTGCATAGCCGAGACTCAAAAAACCTTTGTAAATAGGTTTGGTCGTCTTTGGGCATGTTGAAGTAGAAAGGACATTTTGTGACTTCTTTCCATTTAGTTTTGGCTTTGCCGATACCGAAGCCACCAGCTGGTCGTCGCGCCCTCTGCTCTGTCAAGCGCTTGATCTCTGCTCTGTCAAGCGCTTGAAAGGACTTGTCTATATCTGTTTTGATTTTTATCACTTCATCCATCGTTCCTGCTATTGCCGCTTGCGTCAACTGTTGCGTTAATGCAGTGACTTTTTTTTCGCAATACTCGATATCGCCTCCCGCAGTTCCGTCAGTGAACTGCTTGTTGCTCAGAGTTCTCTTTATTTCTGTGAAGACTTTCGTCAGAAGGTACTCTTCTACTGCCAAGAGCCTAGCAATCCGTTCCTTTTTTTTGGTTTCACTGCGTTCTTCCTTGCAGAGTCGTTGCACATAAAGGGCGAACCCGTCACTATCGGCAGCATATAATCCCGACGGTAAATAATCTTTCGCGACGCCTTCCTTTTTTTGATAGATCGTGCTCAATTGGCACCATACCGAATGTTCATCGCTGCTCATAGCTGGCAATGCTCCGTTTTTTCCGACACGCTTAATTTTACTTGTTCTTTACATATCTTTGGGCTAATTGAGAGATCGCGCGCTTCATCATACAAAGCGAATGAAAATGGGCGTTGACTGTACACGGGGGGTATTGTCGGGGAGGGGGATTTTGAAATGTCTTTTTTTTCAGGGCTATTTCACCCTCACCCCCCTCTCCCGAGGAAAAAGGAGGAAGGAATGGTTTTTTTCTCACGCACACTGTTGCAGGAAGTCCTGGACTGCCACGGTCTTGGTCGCGGGCGGCAGGGCGACGGTGCAGTCGAGTTCGACCGTCGCGTTAGCCACGCGGCAGCGGTACAACCACGCAAAGTCCGCGGGCAGCAGCGCATTCAACGACAGCGGCCAGCACTGTAACAGCCCGCCCGCTACTTGTACCGCCGAGCTTTCGGCGGGGCGGCCGCACGAGTGGCCGCGCCAGGGGGACCGGGCCTGCAGCAGTTCTGTCAGCTCCAAACGCGCTACGCCCGCGTTGTTGGGCCACGCGCAGAAAGTGTCTGTCGACAGCGGCAGCCACTCCGCCACGTACACGGCTTCACTCCAGATCCACAGCGCGGGCCGGAACGGCAGCGCCTCGACACTTGCCGGCACAGACTCCGGCGACTCTTTCCATTCTAACGACGTGTACGCTACAAAGCAGAAGTCCGCGTTGCCGATGTAGCCGCCGTACGCCGCGTCGTACAAGTACGCGCGCGACAGCTACGCATTCCCTAGAAGCCATCGAAGACCTTCTGGAACAGCCGCTGGTGAGGTACAAATTTTACCTCAAGTCCGTGGGTGGCGGATTCTTTGAGGAAGTCACTCAGGACCAAGATCCGAGTGCCCAAGCAGAGGTGGCAACGGCAACGGAAAGCCAGGAGGACCTGGACCAGGCGCTGGAAGCTAAAGGGGGCATCAGCCATCAGAAGACTGGTCTGATGTGGCAGTGTCCCCGCTGCCGCAGGTACAAAAGCTTCACTGGGGCTAAGTTCTGCTCAATAGATGGACACCCTTGCACCCTAGACGACTACGGTAACCAGAGAGAGAGAGAGAGAGAGAGAGAGGGAGCGAAGTTGGGGGGGGGGGGGGGTTATGGATGTGTATTTATGGCAGGGCGTAAAATTGTGTTCCAGAAGCGGCGTCTATGCGACAACCCGCTCTGCGCTTACATGCTGGATCGGGAGCAAAAACAGGTTGCTTGCCCCAACTGCAAGGTACGGCAAGCGTGGGACGAAGTCAAGAAGCCCGAGCCCGCACAAGGTTTGATCTACATTATTGCGATTGGGGGGGGGGGGATTATGGATGTGTATTTGTCCCGGGCCCGGGGGGGGGGGGGACTTCGCTCTCTACAGCCACTGGAAATATTTCCAGCCACTGGAAATATTTTCAGTGGCTGGAAATATTTCCAGTGGCTATAAATATTTCCAGTGGCTGGAAATATTTCCAGTGGCTGGAAATATTTCCAGTGGCTGGAAATATTTCCCGTGGCTGGAAATATTTTCAGTGGCTCGAAATATTTCCATGTCCTGCCAACAATTCTGTGTCTTGATGCAATAGGTACTGCCTGGGACATGACTGCGTTGGACGCACTGCCAGCCCCAAGCATAATCACCCCCCCTTACCCTTCACTGATGTTGGCGAATACTTGCACTGCTGCTTGTTATTTACCGTTGGCTCCAAGAAGGCATACATGGAGGTGAGGTTTCGTATATTCTGCGCCTCTACGGCCGAGTTCTCCTTCAAATTGGAGAACAAGGAAGAGCAAATGCTTCCGGAGAAGTGTATGCTCGCGGAGGTGTACGAGATTCGCGGCGCAGGAGCCTTCTTCGACAGCTCTACGTTAGTCTCTCTCTCTTTCTCTCTCTCTCTCGAAGCTCTCCCCCCCTCTCTCTGTATGCATGATAATTACTGTATATGTATTATGTGATGTGTGTATATTATTGCGTCTTACAATTATATGCATATGCATTATATTACAACACATATCCTGACTTGTGTGCAGTTTCGCCGGCATGGGGGAGGAAGAGTGTCCACGTCTTATCAAGCGACTACGAGAGATGGGGAAGGGTGGCGATGACTACAAGCGCAAAATCTTCACCAGCACTATCAACGCTGGCAAGTTGAACAAGGTTTTCCATGGCGCGAGCCGCCTGAAGCGCGCAATGATGGCGGTAGATATTTCGTCCTACGCCGAGGAGGAGCCCACTGACAGCAACAAGGTTTGGTATTGGCGAGAGAGCGTCGCCTGGGAGATGTTGCCTCCATTGGAGACGCGGACGGACGAAGACCTGCAGAGATACTGGGACTCAGATAGTGAAGACGAGGAGGAGTCTCTCTCTCTCTCTCTCTCTCTCTCTCACGCTCGCTTGCTCGCTTGTCTATGTGGAAGTTCCAGCCACTGGAAATATTTCCAGTGGCTAGAAATATTTCCAGCCACTGGAAATATTTCCAGTGGCTAGAGATTTTTCCAGCCACTGGAAATATTTCTAGTGGCTGGAAATATTTCTAGCCAATGGAAATATTTGCAGTTCTGATCATCTGTATTAGTCATATATACGCATACATACATTAATTTTCTTCTGTTGTTTATTCAGACTTGCTCTCACTGGCAGGGACATGGGGCGTATGTTTTTCTTGCCCATGCCAGGTGATCAGGAGTGGGGAAAAGGATACGTCGTGGAGTATCTGCGACCTACGAAGGAGGATTCTGCAGGCAGAAAGGTAGACTCATCCTTTCTCGCTGACTACAATGTAAACAACAGCGCCAACTGGCGCTCTCACAAACAAGCTAATGTGTTGTTTGGACAACGTTTTGCAAGGGCCAAGAAAAAGAAAACAAACTTCTGTGCCTGTTGCTGAAGCGAAAAGTATGTTAGGTAGCTCTAATGTGGTGCCGGTCTCTTCTATGCATGTGCCGGTGGATAAGGGCCAGTGGCACATGGTTCATTTTTGGGGTAACGATTACACAGCAATAGATTCATTTCCCGCCAAACCTTCCATTTTCTAAGGACTATAAACTCATATTTACCAATGTGAGAGAGAAGAAAAATGCCTACACTGGCAAGTGCAGGATTGGGACTTTAGGTTGGGGACAGAAATCTTTGACGATGGAGTCAGGCAGCAACATAACGGTAAAAGGTTCGCACAGGAAAGCTGGGATAGAGTGCTAAGTTTTGCGAAACGTTACAACAAAAGTATAAGTTATGATTGCGTTTGATAGGTAATAATACTATTGTTGCTAGTACGTACGTACTTTTATCGCAATCATAATTTTCAGTAATTGCGGTTTAAGGACGTACTGTTATATTAGATTTTGCTTTGTTTTAATAGCTTTGTACTTATTACTGTAACCTCCCGGCCGGAACCCGGACTATTAATAACGTTTCCAGCCACTGGAAATAATTTCCAGCCACTGGAAATAATTTCAGCCATTAGAAACAATTTCCAGCCACTAGAAATATAATTTCCAGCCATTAGAAATAATTTCCAGCCACTGGAAATAGTTTCCAGCCACTGGAAATAATTTTGAGCACCGGAAATAATTTCCAGCCACTGGAAATGATTTCCAACCACTAGGAAGTATTTCTAGCCACTAGAAAAATTTCCAATCACTGGAAAATAATTTCCAATCACTGGAAAATAATTTCCAATCACTGGAAATAATTTCAACTACTGGAAGTAGATCCGGCTACTGGAAATTATTTCCAGCCATTGGAAATATTTTGGACACTGGAAATTATTTTGGACGCTGGAAATAATTTTGAACGCTGGAAATGATTTCTAGCCACTGGAAATTATTTTGTACGCTGGAAATGATTTCGAAAAACGTAGAAAATTCCCATTAGCTAATAATTTCCAATAACTAGACATAATTTTGAGTATTTGTCCCCATAGTGCATATGGCGGTAGGGCTCAGGTCACGCTGATACCACCGGCCCCTCCATTACCCTATGAATCTCGTCTTACCCCGCCCACGTGGTACGGCATGGGTATACGCCAATGTATACATCCCAGAGCCGGCGACAAGCCCCCCAACCCATGGGAGGACTTTGTAGAACTTGCAGCCAAGAGGGAAGCTCAGATCTTACTACTGAAGCCTCAGGAAGACTCGTGGCATGGCTTCGACCAGCCGGGTCAACTGAACAAGGGGGTCCACCAATACGTGCGGGTCAAAACAAGCTTAGTATATCATGCTTCCAAAGGCTGACGGAGGATGACGACGTCATGCTAAAGCTGAAGCAATCGTATCAAGGCATAGACCCGATACAGCCGGAAAGCTTAACGGCGGTGCCCAAAATACTATCCGACCGCCTCGACCGGGGCGAAGACATCACAATTATCCTTCCAATTCATCCCACCGTCATGTGGTGGAGAGATGTTTTGGATCGGGTGATCGATGATCCTATTCCAATACCTAGCCGACAGTCCAAACCCCTTATGGCCTTTCGCTTGGGGTCCGTTAAGGACGGGTTAGCATACCGTACCAAGCTCATGACCCGCAAGGTCGATGACTTACAGGAAGCGGCATTCCAAATCTTCCCCGGCTTCTACCATAAGTCCGCTGCGAAACAATATGCCGAAATGATCACCGATCTACAGGAGTTTGCCTTTTGGGACACTCAATCCTCCACGCGATACCCTGGACGGGACGCGAAGGACGAGGTTGAAGACCCGGACTCCATACTTGAGTACCCGGATGACCCACGGGACCAAAAACCCGTCGAGGACATCATTGACGAGGTCATGGCGCGACAACGGGGGTCGCCAGACTTTGTCCGGGACCTCAAGACCCAATTCCTGAAGAACAAAAAGCTGTTCGGCCCACTTGTAGCTGGCGGGGTGACCCATGTTGCCGCCAGAATAGAACGACAGGTCGGACAGACCATGCCCCGCCTCAAAGGATCACGCCTCAGTTACAAAGAGGAACAGATCTGCGAGGAAATGGTGCAGGACATATTAGCCAAGCGACTGATCGAGCCATCGTGGTCGGAATTCCAAAGCCGGATGGCAAACAGCGCTTGTGCATCAACTACACCAGGCTGAACAAGATCATTAAGAGCGTCGAGGCCCCTATCCCTCGTATGCGAGATGGTCTTAACAAGCTTCGGCAGGCAAAACTCTTTACCAAACTCGACCTAAAGAACGGTTTCTGGAATATACCGCTCGAGGCGGAAAGCCGTCCGTTGACTGCCTTCGCTGTCGGGGGGAGACTGTACCAATGGACAGTCCTCCCGATGGGACTGAAGACGGCCCCTGCAACATTTCAGGACTGTATGAACCAGGCTCTATCGGACCCGAAATATGGGGACGCCCAATTCATAGAGACCTACGTCCATACAAACCTATACAGCTTCTGTTATATCGACGACATTGTCATTTACTCCAATACGGAGGCGGAACACCTGGCTCATGTGTCAGATGTGTTGCGTCATTTGGAGGCCTTCGGCCTGAAGCTGAACCTAGAGAAGTGCTCGTTCGCAAACGATCACATCGACTATCTAGGATACAGGGTTCAGGGGGGCGAGTAAAGCCGGAGAAGCGGGACGCCATTCGTTCCCTCCCGCGCCCTAACACACGCACAGCGCTACACTCTTTCCTCTGTATGGCACAAGTCTATTCCGAATTCATTCCCAACTTCCAAGACTTCGTCAAACCCCTGCGGGATTTCTGCCTTAAAGGTGACCCGTATGGGGAGTGGCCACCCGCGACCCACGAGACGTATAATAAGTTGAAGGAAGCTTTAACAAGAGACCCTCTTACAGAGGGCGGGTCAGTCCTAATTCTACCCGATTTCGAAAAGCGCTTTGTACTCGCTACTGACGCATCCAAATATGCAGTCGGGGCGGTATTACAGCAATACGATTCCGCCCACAAGCAACTCCGGCCAATCATGTTCGTCAGCAAAAAGCTGACCCCCGAACAGGTGAACTACTGCACACGGCAACGCGAAGCGTTGGCGATAGTGTGGGCGTTCAGCCGGCTGCGAGAGTACTTGTGGGGCGCACCGAATATACTAGTCCAAACCGACCATGCCAACCTGAGGTGGCTCATGGACAAGGAACATACGGGCCGACTAGCGAGATGGCAGTCGGAATTAGCCTTGTATGATTTCACCATTGAGTACATCAAAGGCAAGAAAAACACGGTCCCGGACAGCCTTTCCCGAATGCCATGAGTCAAAGTCTCCATCGGGGACGGACTGGACCGGTTCGCCATGCACACACCAACGGCATGCCTTGTCGGGTGGACTGGCAACGATGACTGGTTGGCCAGCGAACACATGCCGGGGTTCACAGACACACTGCCTACGGGTATGGCATATATAGCCACCAGCGCCATCAGCTGGCAACCGGGATATAAGACGGATACCCAAGAGCAGCTGCTGGAAAACCTCGAGTCTATCCGCCGCGTATGCTGCGCTAAGCACGACGCGGAAGACTGGCGGGATCTGCTTGAGGAGATTGATACGCAGTCAGACATCCTCAGCGAAGGGGATATACGGGAGGGCAGACCCACGAACATGAACACTCCATGAACGCGTTCTTTTCCAATAAGAATCAGTCGTTCTGGGCGCCGAAGAATGTTCACCCGTCTAGGTCTGCTGCCATCGCAGCCGCAACCCAAACGCAACATACCCGGGATCACATCGGCCTGGTCACCAGCGCCCTACAGCTGGATGATATGGACATGACCTTGGCCAGCCCTGCGATTTTTAGTCAGTTAGCCAGGGATTCGAAGGAATGGGGCCTCTTTATATCTCACGCCATGGATGCCCAAAAGCATCCCGAGACAAGGGAGATCCACCTCCAGAAAAAGACAATGGCATGGCACGATGACCTCCTATGGTACAAGGGGTTCGGAGGCAAGTGGGCAAAGACGCCGTCCAAATGGACGCTGTGGGTCCCTCCACAGCTTCGAAAGGCGATCTTAACCGTTACCCATCGCTCCGCCTTAAACTCCCACCTAGGAAGGGACAAAATGTCGTGGTTCATTTCACGGAAATTTTGGTGGCATGGCATGCAAAAGGCCATATCAGAAACAGTGGATACGTGTGAACACTGCAAGCAAATCAAATCTCCGCACCCAAACTCTCAGAGGGGCCTGTACGGCGAATACAAGCTTACAGAAGACCTCTTTGAGACCTTACACATAGACTTCGTGGGCCCACTACCACGAGCAGAACAGCATAACTACCGGTACATCCTGACTGCCATCGACCGCTTTTCGAACTACGTGTTCGCGGCTCCGGTCAAGGAGAAGGACGCAGCATCGACATGCGAGGCCTTGATCGATCGCGTCTTTCGGTACACGGGAGTACCCAAGAACGTATACAGCGATAGGGGCTCAGAGTTCACCAATGAGCTCTCAGCACAGTTGTCTGCGGCGTGGGGGTTCAAATGGAAGTATGTCACGGCATACTCACCAGAGAGCAACGGCAAGATAGAAAGGGTCCATAGGCCAATCAAAGCCGCCCTTCAACAATACTGCCGTGATAACCAACACATCTGGCATAAGGCACTTCCGTCCTTTGTGTTCTCCATGAACAACACGGGCTCGAAGGCGTTGGGTGGGAAGACCACTGGCGCCTCCCCAAATTTGCTCGTGTACGGCCGCCATTTACGCATTCCGGAGGATATGGTGCACCCGCACCGCCCGGAAGGCGGATTCCTACAACACGAGGAGCTCTTCGCATGTCGCCTAAGGGTGATGGCGGAAGCTCGACATTATGTGGCCAAGGCCCGAGAGGCTGAAGAGGCCAGCCGCCAAAACCAGAACACACCATCCAAGGTCAAGTACGAATCGGGAGAGTACCATGCGGGGGACCTAGTATTCCTGTACGTCCCGCAGGTCCCCAACTTGGTCAGTGTGAAGCTCTTCCCTAATATTGTGGCAGGGACCCTACACCGTGTTGGAACAAGTAGGGGCTCTGACCTACCGCATACAGGGTAAAGGCAAGACACTAGTGGTACATGTCCGACGCTTAATGCGCTTTAACCCCATACTCGACCGAAACGAGACAATGGCGGATGCTATCCAAAAGCTGAACATAAGCTTGCGTGCCCCGCCTGAGCGCCGTGACAAGACGGCCGAGGCAAAGGATAATCCCGATCAGCCGATCCCGGCCGCGGAGAATAACGCAGCATCAGCGCCCAGCCAAGAGGGTATGGACGTCGACCGAGATGACGGACCCTCCCCGGCAGTCATAGCTCCGCGGCCGGATATCCATCCGCAGACCGAACAGGAGGAAAAAGCGGACATCGCCCCTCAGCGCCCACCGGGTGAGTCCAGGCTGAAGAAAGGCGAAGACGTTAAGGCCATCCATTGGCACGTGGGTAAGATATATATCCTCCGTCCACCGACGGCCCACGTAGGCGACGATTGCCTAAATGACTTCTTCCTAATGAAAGTCAAGGAATGGGAACCGAAGGTCCGTGCCACCAGGGCGAACAAAGCGACCTCGGCCGAACCGCCCATTCTACAGTTTTATCGGTCACACCAAGACCTTGATGATCCTGAATCCCGAGTCTTTTACCCGGTGTATCGGGACGGGAAAAACGTAGAGACGTTCTGGAAGGGCATTACCGATAAATCGCCTGGATACAAGCCCTGGCAGATCCAAGTATGGCCGCGCATGGTGCTAGATTACCCATTCGACCTCCAACATGGCCGAATCCCAATACGGGTATGGGACGAGATAGCCGCCGAAGGCATCTCCACCGGTCTCATAGGGGCACCAGCACCGGGGAAATACAAACCCGGCCGATTAGGCCAAGCTGCTAAATCCAAACGAGCTCGAAAGTAGTCGAGGTGATGATCGATGAAACGCATAGCCAAAACACGGGTAGTATAGGGGTACCGGGCCCAACCGCATCGAGCGGAAACCTAGCCACTGCCATACTAGGGACACACCCGAAGATACCTCTGTCTTGTTTAAAATACTACCTAAGTCCGCTCTTCTACGGGAAAGAGGGGATTGGACCTAACATGATGTAACAAACGGGAAAAGTGACCCCTGCCCCGCCCTCTGTGGGGTGCGACGGCCCTGAAGGTATCTTCACGGGTCGGTAGTTGGTGTTACCACCATGGGTCGGAATAATTTCTGGCTAGCTCAACCTGGCCATTGCACATCACACTCGCCTCCTCCTGAGTTGCTAGCCCGCCTCCCGCGGCTCTGGCATGTGTAGGGTGTGATAAATTATTCTACACAGAATGTTACGTCATTTATGTCACGTCCTCACTATCTTCTTGTTTGGGTGGAAGGTTGAAAAACACCAAGAGCCATAAGCATATATACTTCATTCATGCACTTAAGTGTTCCCATTCCTAGACAGCCCGATTCATATATAATCCCGAGGCATTAAGTACGGACAGGCGAAGGGATCCAAGGGCTCAGGTCGCACCCAAATCCCCCTGTTGACATGTACATAAGTAAGCAAGTGTGCAAAGACGACAAACATCCCATAATTCACAGCAAACACACCTGCCTTGCTCATAATTTTGGCTCACAGACATACCGACAATCAAGCCCTTATGCCACCTATAGGCATGCAAACAGCGCTGGAGCAGTACCTAGCGTTCCTATTAGCGTGCATGGCGTCGGTGTGCGTTATCGCGGTCACGGGTACACTTGCTAATGCAAGTCATCGCGGTCGACAAGGGGAAAGCATCGGACCAGAGGCAAGAAGGCCAGCCGATAGCAGGGGCGCCGCCGGAGGCCAAACAACCGTCTGGGTCCGATTTACCTATGTCGGAGAGCCCCAGGTTCGCCACCCCACCACACAAACGACACAAAACAGCACACTCGGATTCCAAGGGGGCCGGAAACATTCCGGAGGGACCCGCCCAACCCCAACCGAGCCCTACTTCACATAGAACCCCACTCAGCACTCTTTCCGATCACTCGAACACCGAGCTTACCCACATGAGCCCGGAGGGAACCGCAACGCCGGCTAGTGTTGCGCGCACACCTTCCTCACCCCCGACGGATGAGGATGTCGACCCAGAAGGTATCCTTCAACAACCATGGGTTGACCCGGAACCATGGCGCGTACCGGACGAGTTCGATCAATCCGACACCGATTACGAGTCGGGTGAGGACAGTGATGCTGAAGTCATGGCGCGCAACCGAGCTAAGCGACGCTTAAAGGCTCGCCGTGAATATTGGCGGCGGTTCGGGTGCAAGGATAAAACCGAGCCCGACAAATACAGCGACGGGTTAAACCCGGTCGAGGAGGAAAAACTCGTCCCCGCACCTTACAACATGGATTATCAACACCATCGCTGCCCACCACCTGAACAACCCCGACACTGGGGCAGGAAAGAGGAATTTGTGGCATACTTCCACAAAAAGGATGATATCCCGTACGTATACGGCCCGATCGACCGACCGGTATACTGTCATGGGGATAGACCGGTAGGCCAGAAAATCTACCGTCTCATCCGATGGGAATCCAAATCGGGGGTGCCCAAACCTCCCCCTTCCAGCCCGCCCCAGAGGGTCAACTATGCATTTATTGATGCCGTATCGCATTCCGATGCAAACCATGTTACGGGGGATGGATCCCCAGCTCTTCCAAGGGAACGAGGCGAGCGAGGAGTACGAAAAACCCGTCCAATACGCCTTTGACCCGGCGTCACGCCAAATGCACCGCATATACCCTCCGTACCCGGATATCACGGACGCAGAGCGCCGCCTACGGCTTGAATACCCAGCGCTCAAACATACAACCAATCCGCGTTCTAATCCGTTCAAACCAACGGCGGAGCCAATCGGCATATGCTCGTTAACGTTGGCAACCAGGTCAACTGGGTACCGGAGAATATACCCCCCGCTCATCTTGCATTGGTGGAAGTGGCGGTGGTATGCTTTCTTCAGGTACGACCCCGTGGGCCGGTTCGTCCTCAAACTGCGGTGGCTTGCGTTCAGTGCCCTCCCACGGCAGCTATAACTGCGGACATAAGTGGATCTTGACCCCGACGTATACATGTCGCCAGAGCGATGGGGACCACATATGTGTCTGGAGCACAAATCCCATGAGAGGGAACGACCATGGCAGTACCCAGTTACTAGATCGTGGGAACTTCTTCAGGGCCCGCCAACCTGGCCCAAAAATCCACTCCCACACTTGGTACCCTACACACCCATTCCGGGGGATCCTACATCACTGACCATTGAGCAGTGGGCGTTGACTCGGACCATCACAGGCTGGGCTAGCTTGTCCGATCAATAAAGGGCGTATGCGCTCCGATTCTATAGCATCAAAGCGCTGCCCAAACAGCTCTTGGAACCCTACGAGCTCCGAAGGCTCCGATGGGCACAATTGGACATCAGTGCCTACTACCGACTCCTGGAGAGAGCGGGCCTACCCCTCCCGGACGAGATAACCGTTCAGGCATATCGGGCCTATCACCTCCGAAAGGGCCGCGATCTCCCATTCAATCTGTCGGCGGAAGGTGACGAGTTGCGCCAAATCAAGGAGGCCCTTGGAGTGCTCCTTGAGGAGAGTGTCCAATAACCGTCCACTACCCCCTGCCTATCAGATAGTGGCGTCACATATATTTCACCCTCGCCTCCCTACTATAGGCGGAGCTACTATCGCCCCCAGCCACCTACAATCCCCGACCGATTTCAGGGAGCGGCAAGGCTACGACAAAGACATTATCTCCGTTTTCAACAAGAACACATGGCGGTATGGCTCATAGCCGTTCGCTATCGCCTGTTCCGAAACGACCATGGATACCTACTCAATGTCTTGCTTGACCGCGAAAACGCCCGCCCAACCGACCCTCAACGCCTCCAATCCTGGGCGGAGAGGTGGGCTCGAAACTTCCGTTATCACGCTCGTCCAGAGTGGGACAGCGCGGTGCAAGAAGAAGAGTTCAGATGGCACAAAGCTACAAAGCCATTGGACTATATATACCACTCTCGACACTGTTACCCACGGTGGGAGCAAGTGTACGAATATAAACTCGGGGACATAATGCAAAGGCTATACCCTGAGTACGACCAACCACGGTCGTCGATCCGACCGTTCGAACTATCTGACGACGAACGGCAAACGATCCGCATCCAACTCGATCACGAGCGCGACGATCCACCCTTCGACAAACCAGAGGGGCGGTACCGCTCATCCTCCTAGTCCAGCACAGAGGACGATTTCATCCGATACGTGGAGGAAGACGAGAGAGATGTGTTTTGAGACCCTCCAAAAGGGGTTGTATACTTTCCTAGACACTTCCAAAAATAACTTCCAGCTGGCTCTATACAATTGTATATATATACGAAAAGTCCACCGACACCAAAAAAACGAAAAAAAAAAAAAAACATCTAGACTGGCAAAGCGCCCGTTCATTCCAACAAATGGACGACCTACGGGCAAGTTTGTTATCCATATATAGCTAACAAATTTGTTCATAGGTGGACTCCTATTCAGGCCCGATGGCCTTCTGTCTAATAAGGGGATCCGTAGCGCGCTGTGAGGGTATATGTTCGCAACCTGTCCGCTAAAGGCTAGATTGTGGTTGTATACTTTTCTCCACCCCAGCAAGGGATCCGGGACGCAACTTTGAGAATACATTCATCCCAGCCTACCGCCAATAGGTCAGCTTGGGTGAAGGTATTTTTACGTCTGGCCCCGATTAACCTCCGCCCCATCCAGGGAGCCCATGGAGCGACCGACATGCCATGTCTACGAGTACCTACATCCCAGCACCAAGTAGACCTTCCGTCCCACCCGGGGAACCAAGGGAGCGTCACTAGAGGTGAGTTGGCCGATCTTGCCAAACGACGATCAGATGGTCCAACTCGACTCCCGTCCGACCAAGGACATCCAAGGAGAGTTGCTGGGGGTGTGAGGCAAGGTTGCGTCGAAAAGGATGCGATTTTACTTCAGACCCCAGGAAGTACTTACCGTATATCCGACCAGAGCCAAGAAGTTACTCCTCACATTCGGATGACAAGGGTCATCAAGGGGGGTGGGAAGTGTAGAGCGAAATTCAAAATTCAAATTTGAGAATTAAATTCGAAATCAATTCGAATTTCGCATATGTTCCAAAATCCAAATCATTCGGAGTAACGCCTACAGTTACATTTCCTTCCTTCAATCGCCTATCTGATTCCTAGAAGGAAGAGAAGCCATCAACCTCGAGCAAAATCTCGACAGCCCACATATTCCTACCGCTCACATTTACCTCTCTACTCCTAATCAACAGGGGTTATCGGTATAAACCGGGGAGGGGGGATTGTAGGCGCAGATAGGTAAATATGTGCTACTTTATTAATACCCAATGTCGGTCCAGACACAATAAGAGATTGTTCATATTAATAACACTCTTAACCGGATAATGATAATATTACTAAAAAGATCCGTTACCCTTTTTAGGTCAGAATATATTATCGTTAGACCTGACAACGGGAACTGGCTGGTGCCTTGGTTATTTTTGGGCTTGGCTAGTCTCCCACATTTTCCCACCATCTTTGATCTTTATTTGTTGCTGTCGACATTCAAGATGTAAAAAATTGTTAAATTTCAGATTTGGGTCAGATTTCGGATTTTGGTTGGAATTTCTATTTTGTGACAAAAATTTAAATTTCTCAAATTAACTGCTATATGCGTCCGCAAAAAAACGGAAATTTTTTGCAAAATATTACAGTTAAATCGATAAATTTGAATTTTTCACACAAAATCGAAAAAATGACTCAAAATCGAAATTACAATCAAAATCTAAAAAGCCACAATTTTTTTACTTGAAAGTCGACAGCAGTATATAAGTGAAGAAGATTGGGTTACTGGCGAAGTTATTGAATTTGGTTGAGTAAAAGGATAGGCATCAATAACATATGTATATATTCTTTTGACATCGAACCGGCAAAAGAATCATGGGCCGACGCGGCCTCGCTTAGTCACGTCACGTACTGAGTCTAGAGCCTCCGTCTAGTCACTTACCGCCGTAGGTTGCTGATAGTATCATGATATACAGTTAGTCAAAACTTGACTTCAGGAGATGTGATATTATTCATAGTATTACTACATCAAGTTAATAATATCATAGTCCGGCATCAATCAGGACTACAACTGAGGGGCCTTAGTTGCCGGGAGGCCTCACTGAGGCTGGTTCAACTTGAACAAGTTTGGCCGTTCTGTGGTTGCACCGTGACTCAGCCTTCCGACTCGGCGGCAGAGCCTGAGTGCGTCGGGAGTCCAAGTCAGCCGGGTGACCAGCTCAAGGGCGGGAAGAAGCCGGTTGAATTGAAAGGCCATTCATACTATGATTAATAAAAACTGATCATCTTTTGATATTATATCATCAACTTTAATAACATTGAGGGAAACCGTCTTCAAAAGGGAAATGGTCAGAGTGCAACCAGTCATCATGAGTCAAGTTAAGTAATCAGCATTATTAATAATATTAATAATTACGGTATTAACAAAAACCAGCCAGTGAAAATTTGTTTGCAAAAGGCAGGCTTAGCAGGCGTTTAAGTTTTTTTTTGAGACTTAGTTTTTCAAGGAGTTACTAGTAATTGAAATATTTTACTACTGTAACTTTCAAACAGTGCTTGCGTAAAGGCGCCGGCTTTTCCGACCGTGGGGCTGCCAAGGATGTTTGATAATATACGTGGCTCATTCACTGGCTCGGAATGAAGCTCAAAAATAATAATGACACTGTCGCCGAGAATTGTACAGTAACATAAATATATATAATACAATATTAATATTACTATTAATATTAATACCAAAACGCAAAATCACGATGAGTTGAATTACAAAATCACGATGAGTTGATATTACGTGGTACAACTATCACACAA
>WBZZ01002096.1:95000-113115 GCA_019918135.1 Paulinella micropora
ATAGTGCTTCTCTGTCAATGGCTGATGCATTTCTGCACATGCGCCTCCATCGTCTCACCCGTGAGGGGAGTACGAAGAATTGACGATAGGCTCTAATGACACCCCCGCAAGGACAGTTCCAACACTTCCAGACGGACCGGTATGTTCAATGAAAACACTGGTCCAGACGGATCGGTATGTTCAATGAAAATACTGGTGGCACCGACGGGAATCGAACTGGCGACAGGGCCCAGATGGCAGAACTTGACCACTGGGCTATCACGGTGTCCATAATAATAATAATAATAATAATAATAATAATAATAATAATAATAATAATAATAATAATAATAATAAAATCTAAAAATAGCAATTTCAATAATACGATACAAAGCCTCAGTGTCTCTTGCATGTAATATAGTATTGTGCTAGTAACATTTGCAAATAGAAACACCAATTTGCATTCTGTCCAAAAGCACACGGGTAAAACAAAGAAATACACTATCACGACAAGAGTGGTTAGTGTGGTGAGGGGGGGGGGGGGGGGGGGGGGATTGGTGAGCGGCATGCTAGAAAATAAACCAAGACCGGGAGGCGAATGTTCGACTTTGATTTCCCGCAATTTGAGAGCTAATATTTCTCTCAGGGAGCTTAGTGATTTGTCGAACGGGGCTGCTGTGAAGACTGAATAATTAGAAGAAGAAGAAAAACCTGACAGTAAAAGAGAAAAAAATGGTGGAACTAAAGTCAAACAATGATTTGAACACCCCCGTCATTTTGTTAGGGTAGGCAAGAGTAGACTTGAGACCTACGCGTCCAAACCATCCTCCATGTGTCTAAGCAATAAGTGGGCCGAGAACTTTTTTTTTTTTTTTTTTTTTTTCAAGTAAGCAAGGTTTAATGAGAAAGAGACGATAGAAAAAAGAAGAGCTTAATTCAAAAGAATTCTGGTTCCAAGGAGCTCATAAGGAAATCTGGAACTTAGGTTCAACAGAAAGCTCCTGGAAAGAATAATATGGAAGGGAAAAAAAGAGAAAAAAAGATAGAAAGAAAGGAACAAAGAGATATTATTATTATTATTATTATTATTATTATTATTATTATTATTATTATTATTATTATTATTATTATTATTATTATTATTATTATTTACCATCTGGGCCCTGTCGCCAGTTCGATTCCCGTCGGTGCCACCAGTATTTTCATTGAACATACCGGTCCGTCTGGAAGTGTTGGAACTGCCCTTGCGGGGGTGTCATTAGAGCCTATCGTCAATTCTTCGTACTCCCCTCACGGGTGAGACGATGGAGGCGCATGTGCAGATTTGCATCAGCCATTGACAGAGAAGCACTATTATTATTATTATTATTATTATTATTGGGCCCTGTCACCAGTTCGATTCCCGTCGGTGCCACCAGTATTTTCATTGAACATACCGATCCGTCTGGACCAGTATTTTCATTGAACATACCGGCCCGTCTGGAAGTGTTGGAACTGCCCTTGCGGGGGTGTCATTAGAGCTTATCGTCAATTATTCGTACTCCCCTCACGGGTGAGACGATGGAGGCGCATGTGCAGAAATGCATCAGCCATTGACAGAGAAGCACTATTATTATTATTATTATTATTATTATTATTATTATTATTATTATTATTATTATTATTATTATTATTATTATTATTATTAGGGAGTACATAGGCCATCGGTCCCTTTCCATGGGCTGATTGGTATAAAGCTCCTAGAGTAATGTTCTATGCCGTCACTTCCTTTATTCCACCGATTGGTGTGGAGACTTTCCTTATGGAATGGAGGACTGGATGCACATGGCCTTTTTGCTCAGCAATTGGCAGGAGATACATTATTATTATTATTATTATTATTATTATTATTATTATTATTATTATTATTATTATTATTATTATTATTATGGACACCGTGATAGCCCAGTGGTCAAGTTCTACCATCTGGGCCCTGTCGCCAGTTCGATTCCCGTCGGTGCCACCAGTATTTTCATTGAACATACCGGTCCGTCTGGAAGTGTTGGAACTGCCCTTGCGGGGGTGTCATTAGAGCCTATCGTCAATTCTTCGTACTCCCCTCACGGGTGAGACGATGGAGCGCATGTGCAGATTTGCATCAGCCATTGACAGAGAAGCACTATTATTATTATTATTATTGTTATTATTATTGTTATTATTATTATTATTATTATTATCATTATTATTATTATTATTATTATTATTATTATTATTATTATTATTATTTGGAGTGTTGACTGTGACATATTTGAGGGAAATCCCGATGAAAAAATCTAGTCACACTTGCTAAACAGAGTTCCAGCCCAATGGCCTCAAGGCGTTAAACTGTGACGCCAACTCATAACCCTTTGGTGGTAGATGCTGGGGAGGAGGGTCGTTGCGCGCGTAAAAGATCTTAAACTCCGCATATGCTGGTTGATAGCCCAGGACCCAGCAGACACCAGATTGTTATGGGTGGGGTTTCGAGGCAGCTCTAGCAACCGCGCTTGGTGTATGCACTTGCACATTCGGTGACGTCTTGCAAGAGGTTGCTGGGACTGCGGAATAACCTCGGCTTAGTGCAGTCTTGCCCTCAGGAGCTCCATCGGTGGCCCCGATCATCAGGCGAGAGACTGACACGGGGGGTGGAGGACCTCGAACAAGGGTATTGGAGGCTTATCCGTTGAGGATATGCCATTAGCTGCATCAGTACGCCTCAGATATAGTAATTATTATTATTATTATTATTATTATTATTATTATTATTATTATTATTATTATTATTATTATTATTATTATTATTATTATTATTATTATTATTATTATTATTATTATTATTATTAGGGAGTACATAGGCCATCGGTCCTTTCCATGGGCTGATTGGTATAAAGCTCCTAGAGTAATGTTCTATGCCGTCACTTCCTTTATTCCACCGATTGGTGTGGAGACTTTCCTTATGGAATGGAGGATTGGATGCACATGGCCTTTTGGCTCAGCAATTGGCAGGAGATACACTATTATTATTATTATTATTATTATTATTATTATTATTATTATTATTATTATTATTATTATTATTATTATTATTATTATTATTATTATTATTATTATTAGGGAGTACATAGGCCATTGGTCCTTTTCAATGGGCTGATTGTGTGAAGCTCCTAGAGTAATGTTCTATGCCGTCACTTCCTTTATTCCACCGATTGGTGTGGAGACTTTCCTTATGGAATGGAGGACTGGATGCACATGGCCTTTTGGCTCAGCAATTGGCAGGAGATACACTATTATTATCATTATTATTATTATTATTATTACTATTATTACAGTAAGCAAGGTTTAGAAAAAGACAAAAGAAAAATAAAGAAGAGCTTAAATCAAAAGAAATCTGGTTACAAGGAACGACAGTACAAGCTCATAAGGAAAACTGGAACTAAGGTTCAACGGAAAGCTCCTGGAAAGAGTAAAATGCAAGAGAAAAGAAAGAAAAAAGATAGAAAGAAACACGAACGAAAAGAACACTTCAGCTTGAAAATATTCGAGAATACATATGGGCATCCGGCCCTGGAAAATATTGGCAAAACCGTAGGTGTTCCCCACCCCAGGCCAGACTTCTTTGATGTTTCCTGGCCACCTGCTTCTGGTTTGTCTTTAGAGTATAGTTGACTGCTTTCCTATTAAACTACTACTACTACCTTCCTCTCTGGCACAAATTCTAACTAATAAAAAAATGTCTGATCGTACATCGCTACATGTTATGTTATGTTATGTTATGTTAATTATGTTATGTTATGTTATGTTATGTTATGTTATGTTATGTTATGTTATGTTATATGTTATGTTATGTTATATGTTATGTAATGTCAACAACAACAACGGAAAGCTCCTGGAAAGAGTAAAATGCAAGAGAAAAGAAAGAAAAAAGATAGAAAGAAAGACACGAACGAAAAGAACACTTCAGCTTGAAAATATTCGAGAATACATATGGGCATCCGGCCCTGGAAAATATTGGCAAAACCGTAGGTGTTCCCCACCCCAGGCCAGACTTCTTTGATGTTTCCTGGCCACCTGCTTCTGGTTTGTCTTTAGAGTATAGTTGACTGCTTTCCTATTAAACTACTACTACTACCTTCCCCTCTCTGGCACAAATTCTAACTAATAAAAAAAGGTCTGATCGTACATCGCTACATGTTATGTTATGTTATGTTATGTTAATTATGTTATGTTATGTTATGTTATGTTATGTTATGTTATATGTTATGTTATGTTATATGTTATGTAATGTCAACAACAACAACAACAAATGACAACAACAACGACAACAATAATAACAACAACAACAACAACAACAACAAGAACAACAACCACATCATGATCATCATCATCATTATCAACAACAACAACCATCTTGCATTTTAAATACTTTATTTAAGTTTCATTATTATTATAATAATTACAACAACAACAACAACAACAACAACAACAACAACAACAACAACAACAACGTAGCCACACACCATCTTGCACTTCAATCATTTGTTTAAATTTTATTGTTATTATTAATTGAAAAACCACAACAACAACAACAACAACAACAACAACAACTACAATAACTACAACAACAACAGCAGCAGCAGCAGCAGCAACAACAACAACAACAACAAAAACAACAACAACAACAACAGCAACCTCAACAACAACAACAACAATAACAACAACAACACCAATAACAATAACAATAACAATAACAATAACAATGACCGCAACAATAACCATAACAATAACAATAACCATAACAATAACCATAACCACTAGAGCAGAACAAGAACAAGAACAAGAACAAGAACAATGATGAGAAGAACAAGAACAAGAACGAGAAGAACATCAGCAGTGGCAACAACGACATCAAAATCATCATCATCATCATCATCATCAAAATCATCATCAAAATCATCAAAATCATCAAAATCATAATCGTAATCATCATCATCATCATCATCATCAACATCAACAACAACAACAACAACAACGACAACGACAATATCATCATTTAGCATGATCGTCATCATCATCATCATCATCATGAACAACAGCAACAACAACAGCAACAACAACAACAACAACAGCAGCAGCAACCACATCATCATCATCATCAACAACAACATCATCATCATCAAACAACAACATCCGCATAATCATCAACAACAGCAGCAGCAACAGCAGCAGCAGCAGCAAACAACATCAACAATATATCATCACTGCTTATACATCAACACCGACATCGACATCGACGTCAACAACAACAACATCGACAACAACAGCAAACACAACAACAGCAACAGGAATAACTGATGCTGCTGCTGCTGTTGCTGAACAGCAACAGCAGCCTCAACAGCAACAGCAGCAGCAGCATCAAACAACATCAACAATACATCATCACTGATCATATAATGATTCAACATCAACATCAACATCAACATCAACAACGACAACATCGACAACAACAGCAAGGACAGCAAGAGCAACAGCATCATCAACAGCAACATCAGCAACATTGATAAATATTGCAGCAAAAGTGACATCGACGCCATAAAGAATGTTATAGGTTTTTTTTTTTTTTTTTTTTTTTTTTTTTTTTTCGAGGCTCAAGTATTAATAATAAGCATTAGGTCTATTATGAATGAATCCGGCATCAATCAGCTGAAATCCCTGCATATTTTGAGTGAAATCCGGAGCAAAACACAGAAATCAGAGAGGTGTTGAGATGGGTCGAGATGTCGGTTTCGTCCGCTGCCGCCGACCTTCTGTTACACTTCCGGATCCGGTTTTGTTCGATGCAATTCATACAGATTCCTTTATTTCAATTAAGATTCTACTGATTTCTGGGGTTCTGGCAAAGTCCCAGAGAGAAATTGAGGAATAACTATTTCTGAAAGAGGGGGTGATGAGAGATGTTGAAAAGGTGTTGAACTTCTCAATATTTTTCTCAATATCCCGAAATCCTGTTGTATATATCAGAGTGAGCACTTTAACGACCTGCCAAAATCACTACCGTTGACTTTTCACTTTTTTGACCGGCCCGTTAGATTCTCTGCACGACGTTTCGACTTCACTAACTAGTTTTCGATTTCGTTCAGAAATGACTTCAATCAATTGAAAGTTTAAAGATTCTGCTATGAATTGCCTTTTCCACCATATCACTGCTTTTTGTCCTTTTTACCGTGACACAGTCATAGCGGTAAATTTGTTGACAAGGTGTGGACATCACCCCCCGAATTATCCGGTAAAAAACTTATTTATAGATTTCGTCTGGCCGGACACGTCTGAAATGCCAATTTGATCCTGGTCTTTTGGCGGCTTTTTGTCTTTGCGTCACTGAGCTAATATAACGAGACATCATTATTTTTTTTGAGGACTGTGTTTGATTATATTACCGACTTACTCTTCCATTGAGCTATCGTTGGGGATAGTACATTTGGAGTCCATAGCTAAAGGCTGATTTCTTTTCTGATCTGTCGTACAGACATCAGATAAGCACAAATTTATTTTTCGCTGATCTGTCGCGCAGACATCAGACGAAAACAAACACTCCTACTCATCCTCAAACAAAAACAAAAAAACTTACAAACAAGCAATCAATTTGTCACAAGCTGGCATAACCTTTAGCCCTTGTGCACATTTGGCTTCTGTGTGCTCTTCTACAAGACACTAGACCACACCTACTCCACTCCCTCTTGCTGTTTGCATAAAGCCAAGTAGGACAAGTGCGAAACAAACATCAATCAAACACACAGACAGAGGAGAAACGAGCAAAGCACTCCCACTCTCTGTTCTGAACCATTTTCCTTGCATTTTCTCTGCAGAAACCAGAGGAGATTACACATCTCTCGCACAAGAGACAAATATCGAAGCACTGTCCGACGACAGACTGACTTCTACAAAACATCTCTTTTGACCAAACTATTGTTATCTCTGTGTAGGGCCTGACGCCCCATAACTATTTCAACAGAGAAAAGGAAGAAGGAGAAGAAGGTTGCATAGAGTAATAAGAATAACAGAGGGAAAAAAAAAAAAAAAAAAAAAAAAAAAAAAAAAAAAAAAAACAGACGTGACTCTCATAACATAAGATGGAAGACGAGAATGAGCAGGCTGGTGTGACACCAACTGATTATGGTCCTAGTGAGGGAGGAGAGGAGCAGGAGACTCAGTACTCAGAAGAGAGGGGGGATAGAGATGGAGAGGAGAGAGAGGAGTATACGTATACAGCCGATGTAGAGTCGACAGGGGGGGGGGGGGGGGAACGCACAAGAAGCGAGTGCAGATCAGACTGGAGGCTCTCCACTGACAGATGCAGAGAGAGATGGAGGATGTTGGCCAGAATATCCCAAATACATGGGAACAGTTGGCTACATATGATGATGAAGAGTCCTTCTTCCTTAACTACCCAATCTATTATAAAACACACATCTACATTCCTTATGAGAAAAGGAATAGACCAGGACAAGGTCAAAGCAACCTCCTGATCGAAATTCCCTGCCTTGCGAAGCCTCTCTTCAACAAAGTGAGGTTTGAGCACGAAAGAGTGCCATTGCAGGATATCAAGTATGGCGACACTCTTACACTGTGCGACATATACGACATATCTGCAACACTCTACGCTGCTGTGCTCGTTGCGGAATTTTATGAACGCACAAACATACAGTGGAAAAATAAACTCACAACTGCAGCATGGCTGTCTGTCTGTGGTGTCCCCACTGATATCAAGAATCTAGAAAGAAAGTTCGAAGGTAGAAACCAAAGTGGCATTGAGTTTGCCCTTGAGGCTTTTGTAACTGCCTTCACACGGGCTTACAACGAAATGTACAAAGCACTGAAAGACAACACAAGGCAACATCCTGTTTACGAGGAGGTTGACCAGTCTTGTCAGGTGCTTGAACGCCTCACACAACTCCATAATGGCCTCTTTGAGGGGAAGGAGCAAAAACCAACATGGAAACAATGGGCCCACACGAAGAATCACACTCTCATTAAAGGCCCTCTCACAACAATCCCAAATGATAACAGAGCTGATAAGTCTTCCATGAGAGAAAATGCGCACTTCCTCTCTAGTGCCACAGGGCTTGCACAGTTCGTGACTCATCTAGCACGACAGGTGAAAGAAGAAGAGACGAGACAGAAAGAGGAGAAGGAGCAGAAGGAGAAGATAGCTGTGGCAATGGCAGTAGCACGGGTGGCTCCACAGCCAACGGCTCCACCTACCACATCTAACCCAGCTCCCAAGAAAGCAGGAGGAGGACCCACAGGAGGAGGACCCCAAGGGGGAGGAACAGTAATTAACTTGACTGACTCCCAGAAGAAAAAGCAGGCGCTGCAGGCAGCCCTAGCTAAAATCAAAATTGGGGGAGGGGGCCTTAAGCTCTATGCCATCACTGCCAATGAGGCTGACACAGAGAAGACCCTCATGACTAAGCTCAATGAGATGGACAGATGCTTCCAGCAAAACCAGTGTGAGGTGGAGCAGGAGTATGAAGTCCTAGAGCATCTCTGTGATCGATCCCTCCTTGGAGCTGGTTTTGATCGTATAACTTACGAGAAGTACAGAGGAGAGGAGGAGCTAGCAAGGAAAGGTGGACATGCAGAGATGAGTTGTACTCTGGCCATTGCTGCCCTCATTCGATACTTTAAGGCAAGTGGATACCAACACTTGTGCACGGGCACATTGATTGGGTTTGAAATTTTCGACTTAGTATCGGAGCAGTTGCAGTCTGTCACTCAGCTTGCATCTGTCTTAACAAATGTGGGCACCCAGTACACTCTCTTTTATAACCACAAAGCCATACTCCTATATTTCCTCAGTGCTTTGAAAAAATAAGCTCACACTGCTCATGCAAGACTGCAAAACCTTCGACAAGGTAAAGCACTTGAACTTTTTGGAGATGAGCGTCTTTGAGGCCACGACTAAGGCCGTGAGCCCAAAAATGTTGTGGACCGTGACCGAAGTAATGACCGCTTGTCAGAGGCTCGACAGCCAGACAGCATCCTTGATCGGTTCTGCATCGGCTTCTGCTCAACCGCAAGCCGCACATACGCAACGATCTGTAGGAAAGCGACCAAGAGAGAACAGTCGTGAAGCTAACACACCTTGTATTCGTTGGTGGGCACGGGCACAATGCTTCAAACACACAAATAAGAAATGCCCGTACAACCACGATGTCGAGGACACCCGCATCCGAAACACACTCCTCAAGAACGTACGGTCGGACGAAACCAACACCGTCGCCGTTCTGCGCCGACTGCGCAAGGATCAGGGGTGGAAATTACAGGATGTCGCGGACCATGACCACGAACTAGCTGACGCGATCAATTCTCTTTTCGCTAGAGATGATCAGAAGACGGCAGCCATAGAAGCCGCAAGTAGAGGAAGAGGTGGAACACGAGGAAGAGGAGGAGGGAGAGGAATCAATCGAGGAGGAGGAGCCCCTTTCGCACGAGGCACATACACTCACGGGGGGGAGAGAGGATTTGTGAGAAGAGGAGGAGGAAGAGGTGTATTTCAAGGTAGAGGGGGAGGAAGATGGGTTGGCCGCGGTGGATACGGCAGCGCAGAGCGCCCGTACCACAGAGATGGGGGCTGGGCAGACGGCTCGAGCTCAAGCTCGAGTTCCTCAGCACCACAGGCCTATGCGACATCAGGCGCAACCACTACCGACACTGATGCCGACTCAGGTAACAGATTTGAGGTAGTCCAATGACTAGAGAAGGAGGGAGAAAACAGAACAACATGCATTGCACGATACACCGTTGTGCAGGTCCCAACCAAGGGTACCAGTGAGTCTAAGAGCCCACAGCAGGCCACAGACCAACTCAAAGGTAGTACAATACCAGTACACCCATCACGACAACAAACAGTGCATGCTGCTAATAGGCAGGCGAGTAAAGCGCTGGCAAAGAGAAAGCAGGCGGGCCTGTCACAGCCACAGCCGAAGAAAGTAAGAATAGAACCGGCAATCAATCTTATCAACTTGCCGAGACAGACAATAGACAAGGAGGATGGAGGACATCAACCTCTCCTCACGATCTCAAACAGAGAAAGCAAGGACAATCATCCTTCGCCTGTGAACAATACCCAAAAAGACATTACAAAAACGGCGGAAAGGGAGGAGGAGGCGAACCTCGAGAAAAGGATACAGATTTTAGAACACAAGCTCCTTGTATTGGCCTTAAAAAGTCACCGGCCAGACGCTTTATGCTATACAAACCTTTTTTGTGAAACATTAAATACCTTTATAAACGTTGGTAATGATACTATGGCGAATATTAATATTGTCTGCCGGAAATTTACTACGAAACACCATGCGTGGTTAGAAACTAATATGAAAAAATCATCTGGCACCTTGAAAGGAGTTAGTAGTCGGACGGATATAACGGGCATCATCACTTTAAATTTTAAATTGAAATCCGGACGAGTATCGAGTGGACTTGTACGTTGTCCCCGAATACCACGGATCTGTTCTTTTGTCGTACGACCAACTGGCGGCAATGAACGTAGTGACTGATTGCGCCGCCAAAAGAGTTATATACGGCGTAGAGCCAGGAGAAGAATATACTGTCGACTCTCTCCATGCTATTGACTCATACGAGGCCCTACACCTAGGGGTAGCATCGGAAGGGAAACAGGTGGTCATTACACACGCATATGAGGCATATATGCCAACGGACGCAGTGTCTAAAGATGGTTCAAACCTGTCAGACAAGAGAGAGGCGGAGGTCTATACGGCTACAGTCTCTACACAATGGGATAAAAAGTCGATAGACGATCTCATTGAAAAGAGGAAAGAGGAGATTATATGCATGGGAAAAAGGTGCCCATCGTTGGCGAGATTTGAAGAAGGAGCAGGGGCCGATGTATATATTACAAACGGGTATTGCTTTCACGTAAAGGTGGAAGAGAAGGACAGACAGGAGTTTATACCGAGGAGAAGGGGACGACTCCCTGATATCCCGGCAGAAGATATTAAAGGCTTTATTATCGAATTCTGGGGTGACAAGCCTACGTGGCCGCGCTCACTGACAGAAGTAAAAAAGTGCCTGCGCAATCTTTTTGAAAATAATAAACCATATACGGTCATACTCCCGTACAATGAGAAGGCGATATGGGCGCAGGAGATACGGGACCGGCTTATTGATCATCCGATACCGGTGCCCTCACGGAAGCAACACTTAGTGGTGGCTTGTCGTCTCGGGACTCGTGAGCAGAGCAGTGCATACAAGCGGAAGCTCAGAGACCAGGACAAGTTGAAATTGATTCCTCAAGCATTCACATGCTTCGATGGTTTCTACACCCGAAAAGCTCCGTTGCAATATGCGAGATTAATAGATATGTTGGTAGGTCTGGCGGAGGACGACGAACCAGACAATGCCACATATGAAAAAACGGGAATGGACAATATATCAGAAGAAGAGTTGGGCTTGGAGGAGGACAGAGCACCCCTCAAGCATCACAAGAGAATGTCAGAGGAGGAGTTTAAGGCGGCGATAGACGAGAAATTGGCAGGAGGAGCAGGTACGGAGAAGGAGAAAGCGGTTTTGAAAGAGAGATTGAAGGCGAACAAAATGATTTTTGACCCCCCTCAAGCGGGAGGTGTCAAGCCGGAAGACTTCACGGCGGTTATTTGTAAAAATACCAGGTGCTGAGCCTTCACCGGCGCCACGACGGGCAAATCTGAGTATACATGAAGCAAAGATCGCAGAAGAACAAGCACGGCAGTTACTCGATGAGGATTTCATTGAGAGATCGACATCTCCAATAGTTTCCCAACCGAGACTGGTGCCTAAACCGGGAGGAGAATGGCGCTTAACGTTTATCTATGCCCGCGTCAATAAAATTTTAGAGGAGGAACGAAATCCATTACCTACTCTTGAAGAAGGAAGGCGAGTATTGCGGAACGCCAAGCTATACTCACTCATTGATCTGAAGAATGGCTTCTGGCACATTCCACTGGATGAAAAGTCCAGATGGCTGACTGCATTTGTAGTAGGAATGGAGATATATCAGCGGAAAGTACTTCCAATGGGACACAAACAGGCCCCGGGACTCTTTCAGAAAGCGATGCAAAGCATGCTGAGTAGCAAATATAATGACCAGACAGAGGGAGGTTTCATGAGGAGAAGAGGACAGAAGGCGGGAGAGTACGCATTTTGTTACATCGATGACATTATCATGTACTCCAATACGATGGAAGAGCACATCGACCATCTAACAGATATTTTCAGGCGTATCAAACTATTTGGCCTGAAATGTAATTTGAAGAAATGTCAACTCGCAAAGACAAGCGTGACATATTTGGGGTACGAAATCTCTTACAATAGAGTCTCGATATCCAAAGAGAAGAGGGAGGAGATCATGAGCCGACAGAGGCCGAAGAATCGCACAGAGCTGCACTCATTTCTTGCGATGGCGCAATATTACAGCCAGTTCATACCCAATTGGGGTGCAACTCGGGCTAAGTTGGAGAGAATGATCGACTTCGGTGATTTTGAGAAGTGGGATGATGAAGCCTTAGAAGCGTACAACACGCTCAAAGATCTCATCTATAAAGATTCGAAGGATGGCGGACTCGTGCTGATGATGCCCGACTTTTCGAAGCAATTCGTAGTCGACACAGACGCATCAAAGTCCGCGATCGGCGCAGTCTTACAACAGGAAGATTAGGAGAAAAAGTTGCGCCCGATCATGTTTATAAGTAGAAAGTTGTGCTCGGCGGAGCGAAACTATTGTACGATCAGAGAGAGGCACTGGCGGTGGTCTGGGCCCTCAAACGGTTGAGAGAGTATTTATGGGGTGGACCTCAGTTTATAGTAAGGACTGATCACCAGAATTTACTATGGCTGATGAATCATGAACAGACTGGCCGTCTAGCGAGATGGCAGGCATTCTTGTCATGTTTCAATTTTACAATGGTCCATCTACCCGGCAAGCGAAATGTTGTCGCTGACAGCCTCTCCAGGCTAGAGTTTCACTCAGAAGTGGCAGCTCTCGTATCATCAGCAGAAATGGAGGATCTATCCCCAGACTGCACATACGAAGTGCATCATATCGAGTCGATGCAGATGGCGAGAGGGGTCCGATATAACCGATCGGGTCTACGTCATAGCCCGCAAGGTCCGGATCATGGGATATGTTGTACAGCACATGTCCTCGAGGATGCAGTGGTCCTATGAAGCATATGAGAATATGAAGGCGGAGATAAAACAAGAAGAGATTAAGCAAGAAGCATATGCGGAACCCCCGCAGGAGAACAAGGAGGAGTTAGACGAAAACCCTGAGAGGATAGGAGTGCAGCTAGAGGATGGGACTATCCACATAGCCTCACCCACTGCATGGAGACAGCAACAGGCTCTCGATCCGGAGTTCAAAGAGCTAATACAGCTATACAAGAACCCGAACGAGCTGAAAATGATGAAGGAGATTAAGGAGCAACAGAAGGAGATGGGGTGGGGAGACGATCTCTTGTGGTACAAAGGTCAACACGGGCGCTATGCATCACAACCAGACAAATGGACTCTCTGGGTTCCTGAGAAACTCAGACACATCATTTTTGTCGCTGCTCATAACTGCCCACTACTGGCGCACCCGGGCCGACAAAGAACGCATATGTTCATTTCGAGACGATTCTGGTGGAAGAAGATGAAGGAGAATATTGATGAACAGGTCAAAGCATGCATCCCATGCAAGACATCCAAAACACCATTGAAAGCGAATTTTGGCCTGATCGGGACTTTTCCTTTACACTTAGGAATGTTCGAGTTCTTACACACTGATCATGTAGGACCTTTCCCAGTCACGACGGAAGGTTACAGATACCTTCTAACGGCCATAGACAGAGCCACCAACTATGTATGGGTGGTCCCAGTCAAAGACGTTACGGACGAAACAACAGCCAAGGCGTTGATTGACAGGATCATCTCACACTGCTCATGCAAGACTGCAAAACCTTCGACAAGGTAAAGCACTTGAACTTTTTGGAGATGAGCGTCTTTGAGGCCACGACTAAGGCCGTGAGCCCAAAAATGTTGTGGACCGAAGTAATGACCGCTTGTCAGAGGCTCGACAGCCAGACAGCATCCTTGATCGGTTCTGCATCGGCTTCTGCTCAACCGCAAGCCGCACATACGCAACGATCTCTAGGAAAGCGACCAAGAGAGAACAATCGTGAAGCTAACACACCTTGTATTCGTTGGTGGGCACGGGCACAATACTTCAACACACAAATAAGAAATGCCCGTACAACCACGATGTCGAGGACACCCGCATCCGAAACACACTCCTCAAGAACGTACGGTCGGACGAAACCAACACCGTCGCCGTTCTGCGCCGACGCAATGATCAGGGGTGGAAATTACAGGATGTCGCGGACCATGACCACGAACTAGCTGACGCGATCAATTCTCTTTTCGCTAGAGATGATCAGAAGACGGCAGCCATAGAAGCCGCAAGTAGAGGAAGAGGTGGAACACGAGGAAGAGGAGGAGGGAGAGGAATCAATCGAGGAGGAGGAGCCCCTTTCGCACGAGGCACATACACTCGCGGGGGGGAGAGAGGATTTGTGAGAAGAGGAGGAGGAAGAGGTGTATTTCAAGGTAGAGGAGGAGGAAGATGGGTTGGCCGAGGTGGATACGGCAGCGCAGAGCGCCCGTACCACAGAGATGGGGGCTGGGCAGACGGCTCGAGCTCAAGCTCGAGTTCCTCAGCACCACAGACCTATGCGACATCAGGCGCAACCACTACCGACACTGATGCCGACTCAGGTAACAGATTTGAGGTAGTCCAATGACTAGAGAAGGAGGGAGAAAACAAAACAACAAACATTGCACGATTCACCGTTGTGCAGGTCCCAACCAAGGGTACCAGTGAGTCTAAGAGCCCACAGCAGGCCACAGACCAACTCAAAGGTAGTACAATACCAGTACACCCATCACGACAACAAACAGTGCATGCTGCTGATAGGCAGGCGAGTAAAGCGCTGGCAAAGAGAAAGCAGGCGAGCCTGTCGCAGCCACAGCCGAAGAAAGTAAGAATAGAACCGGCAATCAATCTTATCAACTTGCAGAGACAGACAATAGACAAGGAGGATGGAGGACATCAACCTCTCCTCACGGTCTCAAACAGAGAAAGCAAGGACAATCATCCTTCGCCTATGAACAATACCCAAAAAGACATTACAAAAACGGCGGAAAGGGAGGAGGAGGCGAACCTCGAGAAAAGTATACAGATTTTAGAACACAAGCTCCTTGTATTGGCCTTAAAAAGTCACCGACCAGACGCTTTATGCTATACGAACCTTTTTTGTGAAACATTAAATACCTTTATAAAAGTTGGTAATGATACTATGGCGAATATTAATATTGTCGGCCGGAAATTTACTACGAAACACCATGCGTGGTTAGAAACTAAATGAAAAAATCATCTGGCACCTTGAAAGGAGTTAGTAGTCGGACGTATATAACGGGCATCATCACTTTAAATTTTAAATTGAAATCCGGACGAGTATATCGAGTGGACTTGTACGTTGTCCCCGAATACCATGGATCTGTTCTTTTGTCGTACGACCAACTGGCGACAATGAACGTAGTGACTGATTGCGCCGCCAAAAGAGTTATATACGGCGTAGAGCCAGGAGAAGAATATACTGTCGACTCTCTCCATGCTATTGACTCATACGATGCCTACACCTAGGGGTAGCATCGGAACGGAAACAGGTGGCCATTACACACGCATATGAGGCATATATGCCAACGGACGCGGTGTCTAAAGATGGTTCAAACCTATCAGACAAGAGAGAGGCGGAGGTCTATACGGCTACAGTCTCTACACAATGGGGATAAAAAGTCAATAGACGATCTCATTGAAAAGAGGAAAGAGGAGATTATATGCATGGGAAAAAGGTGCCCATCGTTGGCGAGATTTGAAGAAGGAGCGGGGGCCGATGTATATATTACCAACGGGTATTGCTTTCACGTAAAGGTGGAAGAGAAGGACAGACGGGAGTTTATACCGAGGAGAAGGGGACTTCAGTGCATAGACCCCTCAAGGCTGCGCTGAAGATGTATTGTATGAAGAAGGAGAACCAAAAGGCATGGGCAGCATCCTCGTTTGCCTTTGCTATGAATTGCCTACCCTCTACAGCGTTAGGTGGTTCAAAAGGTTCCGTCTCGCCATACCAATTGGTATATGGGCGTGAGCCCGCCATCCCAGCCTCACTGCTGCACCCAAAAGATTCATGGGCAGATCAGGATGAGCTGTTTGGGATGAGACTTCGGGCGAAGATGGAGGCGGAGCAAATAGTACAGGCGCATAGGGAGGCGGAGCGCAGGAAGACTGATGCTAAAGGTGTCAGGCAGGCACACCTGGATCAAGTCAGATTTCAGGTCGGGGATATTGTACTACTGTACCATCCTCAGGTTCCTCAGGGAGTCAGCTCGAAAAGCTGTTCATCCACTGGAAAGGACCATACCAGATCATGGAACAGATGGGGCCTTTGAATTATAAAATCAGGGGCAGAGGGAAAGTTCAAATAGTCAATGTACGAAGGCTGATTAAGTATGATCCCTTCCTACTTGAAGATGAGTCCGTTGATCAAGCACTCAAACGGATGGAGGCTGACTTTAAAGAGGTCCCACCAATCCGTCAGGAGGATATCTCGGAACGGGATGCCTACAGGGCACCAATTGCGGAGAAGGAGGAGGCTGAGCTGGAGAACAAGCGGGCCACCGACCGCAAAAGTGCGGCGGGGACTCAGACCCGCAAAAGGGTGGAGTCGAACGTGCCGGAAGGAAAGTTCACGGAGGCGCAAATAAGGAGAGCGCAAAATGACCTTATCTACGACCGACCGAGAAAGGCGATAAGGACGGCACGTTCACAAGGAGTCCATCAAGAGGGGAGCGATGACGGAGATCAAGACCCTCGCGCGGGCAATGACACTCTCGTTCACCCTAGTTGGAAAGAAGGAGATGCGATTGGACATATTTCATGGGCCAAACACGCTTTTTACTTGGTGAGGCCTGCGGCTCAACACGTAGCCGATGACACGCTCTCAGATTTATATCTCATAAGAGTCATGGCAGTACCTCACAAACGCCATACGCGATCGAATCGACTTTCGACTGCGGCACAAATAATACAACCATTCTTACATTTCTGGAGGAGTCTGGATCCAGTGGAAGATCCTAAAGTAAGACAATACCTTCCAGTATATAAAGACGCCAAAAAACTTGAGACATGGGATGATACCATATCTCCCACAGATAAAGATCATACCGCGTGGACCATACAACTAGACATTCCTTTTGACTTGGCACAAGGCGCAATCCCTCACAAAATTTGCGACGTCCTCTAACAGTCTACCTTAGACTTAACTTTGGTTGGAGGTCCTCCACCAGGTAAAGGAGTCCGCGCGCGTAAACGGCGTCTATAGTAAGTATTTTTTTCTCTAGAAGTATTGTGGACCTGATCGATTGCGAACATAGCATTGATCCAATATCGTCCCGACAACCTTACTTAGATATTAAAGCTACTACAGCATTCATTCTTCTATACATTAACAAGACACAGCTGACAAAAAATAGGCATTCTATTCTCTTGCTTCGGCAGAGACAGACGAGACGGCCACGAAACAGCACCGTTACGGGATCGCTATTTGAGTGAGCGATGGTGTTTCCTGGATACGACCCGCATTAGTACCAGAATGATGATCTCATTAAAGACTCTACAGTCTAATCAAGAACTGATATATTTTAATAACATGAACTGCTACACCGGATTCCATCGATCTCTACTTGTATCGGCATATCGCAAGGTTAGGGCGCACTCAACCCAACTTCGGATATAGTCGTCAGACTTGATCACCTGACACTATATTAAATGATACCGATTTATACAAGGGTATGTCTTCACAAAAAGTAAATGTATTTATGGAAACCGACGACCGGTTATTACATATATATGGAAATGGCGACATTACATTATTACTCAACCATAAAACATTATACTTGGACATACTGCACAAATATCTATCGACAGAAGAAAGAGGAAGATTTTAATATAGATACTGAATGTGCT